>JAGTTH010001710.1:0-12165 GCA_022606485.1 Agraylea sexmaculata
AAGGGACTCCTGTCAATAGGGAAGGCGTCACGGTTTTTTTAATACATTTTACTGTATAATGTAGCTCTATGAGTGTGAGCAATTGGACACCTGTATTTTCAGCCTCTTGACCTGAGGTTTGTATATGAGTTTTTTCTACAGTCTTCTTTGGATGGAAACCCCACATTGTAATAATCGTTGAAGTGGCAGGTAGGTGGTGTATATTTGGTGAGGCTATGATTGGTTGTGCACATTTGAAAGGCGGCCAAAGTGTATAAAAGTGCAGTGATAGTGCAGACGACATGCGATTGTGAAGTGATAGAGCGATTACCAAGTGGAAATGTGGCATAGTGTCTTCAGTGCTGAATATGTGGGTGGGTTGTGAAGCCCACGACCATTGGCATCCATCCAGGACAATGTACACACATACACTCTACACTAAATGCAATCTGATATTATTGACAGCCTATAAACGTGCACCTCTCTTTGACCAAACCGTATCATTAAAGAGATCGAGATGGCGTAGCCGACATTATATTTCCTTTGACACCACCGTCTCGAGATTACGTTGACCATACGCTTTGATGCTTCAACAGATCTACATCTTTTTTTTTATTTCAACTTGGTTTATATTTAATTTTAGGATGGGCTCAGATACTGGTTGACTTGATAGTGTTGATCAAAACAAGTATTATAGGCTTGATGATTAAAATAATTGTATATAACCCAGGGAAGCAGCATACGTCACCATAAATACGATAGTAGAGTTACTTAGCTACACTTATGATCGGTTTTTGTTAGTTAATGCCTCGTCTCAGCCTCGGACGAGGCACTAATTAACAAAAAACCGATCAAAAGTACAGCAAAGCAACTCCATTACCGTCTTTACGGCGACGCATGCCTAGGAATTCCAAGCTTTACTCCCACAGGGGTGATTTTTTTTTTCAGGATTAATTTAATTAAATATTACCATTGGTTTTATTATCACACAAGACAAATTATATGGATGTAGAGGGCATTGACTTGGAGATCGGGAATAATATTAATAAAATACCGATCGATTATCTTGATTCAAGTTTACTCTGATTTCCTGGATTGTAAGGTCAATAAAATACCGAAAAAAGTGGATTCAAATATGATATTTTCTCTTCTGCAATTCTCTATAATTTTTTAACTTCTTCTTCAAAATTCAAACGTGTCTTTTTATTGTGAATTATTTTTAGATCCAAATTAAGATTAATGACAGACAATGAATTGACACGATGTTTTGTCTAAGGACCAAAATTTGTAAAAACCTGAAAAAACTCCACAGAGCTTATATAAATAAATAAATATAAATGTACACTCATTATTAAATATACTCAAATTACCTTGATTAGTAAAGATCATTAATTTATACTTTGACTATTACAAAAAGCCCCTTATCTTATTATCGTACTGATAATTTAACTGCTAGAGTGAAAGTTTGTATTGTATAAAGATTTTGAAAAATATTTATATCAATTTGATGTAAGCGTATGATAGAATCGTTTATATTGTGACGTTTTCCACCTTTTGTGTGGTGAATGTGACTGGTCTTCACAATTTTCATAAGTTTTCTTCACACATACAATAGAGCTATTGTAAGCCGATGCTGGATTGATGGTCAACGGGGTGGTTCTTTGTAAGGCAAGGGTAGTTCAACCCCATATACACGCATATTATATCCACCCCCTTTTTTCTAATACACACTTTTCCTTTCACCTATTTTACGTTTCTCAAACTTTAAATAAAGCACAATAATAAATTACAATTATTTTTTATTTATAAAAATAAATTCACAAATATTTTCTATAAAAATTATTATGAGCATATTTAAAAAATATAATTTTGAGCGATCATTAATGTTATTGATAACCGGGGTTTAAATTGTCGGTGAAATATTTCGTAATTGATTATATAAAAAAAATATATTAAGTCTAATGTATATAAATAGAGCAACAGCTCAGGGAAAAAGACAAGTAGCTTCAAATACTGTGGTCATGGGTTCAAATCCCCCTCAAGTAAAAAAAAACAAATTGATCAGCTATTACGATCGATCGTCTTGATCCAGGTTTACTTTGATTTCCTGGATTATAAGGTAAATAATGAGGCAGTTCACCGACAGAAAATGAATTAACAAGTTGTATAGCTCATTTTTAATGGTAATTTTGCATGTACTTGCATTAATTAATAATAAATAAATATTATTATTTATTGCAAATTATTAATGTGGAGAATTATTTCGTCTCCATGCTCGTTTAAAAAAGATGCAAAAGAAGTAAATACTACATTGATAATAAAATAATAAGACTTTCCATCTTTAACTATTTTTGCATCAGTGTTATTATAACTACAAAACGATCTGCATTATTATTATTTTATATGAATGATTTTATTATTAAAATGTTAATAGTTTGAGAATCGTCTTACGGCCGTTTGTATGGCATACGTGCAAAAAGTGAGAAATTACACCGCGTTAACGGAAGATTTAGCACGGATTTACTACAATGTGAGTTAATGCTTTGATATTTTAGCCTAGACTTAAAGCCTCTACCCCTGCATGGCCGATAGAATACCACGTCTTATAAATACGGTCGTGAAAAATTACCAGATTAACTTAACGCCTCATTCATTACGCAATCATCAACACAATTTGTCTTGGATATCCTCTACTAATTAATCTCGATAAACTCACATGGTGACACTTAACCAATTTTTTCATTATTAGATATATAAAAGTCACTAATGCAATGTTTGGCGGGGGTACAACTTGGGCGGGTGACCGTTTTGGAATACAGAATGAAGGTCAGACAGTGGAATTACTATCAAACCCAGTCACGTAGCATATGAAGTATAAAATAGACATTGTCTCATCCAAAATATCATTTTTATTTTCATAGAAACCCGTAAAAGTTTTACTTATATTAAAAATGCACCACTAGGATATGAGATTTCAGAACACGTCACCGCAAACTCACATTATTCTTAATAATCTTGACATGTATTTGTAATGGAAACAATATGTCTTGGGTAGTCTTAATTATACAAATTTAACAAAAAATCACTGGCATTATAATCATACTTTTTGTACAAGATTCGGAGGCTATATCAAAGCATTTTAATATTTTGATTGAGAAAATTGTTTTATAAAATAATTATAGCCATATAATTAAAAATATTTTTTTGTTTTTTTAGTGCATTAGAGAATTATACACGCATTCATTTTGGTCTTTTTGTCATTAGGATAACAATTCATATATTATTAAAATAAACAGAAGAAATTGTGGCAGCGATGGGTTTTTAAATTATCATCAAAAATAAATCCACTGACAAACTGAGTGAACTTAAATGAAAGAGTGTAAAAATACAATATATTAATAATTTTTTAATTATATTTTATTTTTAACGCCACGAGGAGGAAGTTTTGTTTGGTTTCATATTGAATTTAACTTATCAGGAATCTATTTAAATATGAATGAAAAGATTTTTATTGGATTTAGTATCAAAGATAGTAAATCCAATAAATAAAGATGACTAACTAAGCCTAGTCTCAAGACTTCAGATCAATGAAGCTTGTATTGAAGTGAAACTTGAATTCCTCATTTTTTATCCATACAGGGGATTTAAAAAAGGTGTCTTACTCTCTTGAAAACTTCGAACGAACGCATTTGCTGATAAATAAGGGATGTTTTGGGATTTTTTTAAATAAAATTTATTCAATTGGTTATTGTGACTCTCTTGACTATATTATTATATCCCGAGGACATATATTTACCTATTAATTATTATTATAGAGGTCACCGACAGGGCGGTTCTGTCCATCTTAATAATTCACCTTGCAATCAAGAAAGTCAGAGTAAACCCGGATCGAGGCATTGAATTGGGATTTATTAATATGATTCCCAGTTCTATTATCCTAGCAGCCGATCTAATATATATTTTTTCTAATGCTCCGAAATCCACCCATCAAGCACAAGATCTAAATAAATAAATATCTAGACGCCTTCCCTATTGACGGGAGTCCCTTTCTAAGGTTGGCCAGGCTTTACGTTAAAATATAGTGGTTTCCCAGGCCACCACACAGCAATGAGTCCTTCAGATTTAGTAGATCTACCAAGTGACTTCGCAAGGCGGCTCACAAGATCTAATGATAATATTTTTCATTGTAACAAAATAAACTGGGAATGTTCATTTATTTTTTAAGGGGTTTAACAAGTAATATTCTCCCGATAGCCGAACGAATTAGCTGTCGTTTACTTATAGCTTGATCAAGAAAATAATGAAAACATTGCACAAATGAGATACAATATTAATAATGTAGTGTGTGATGGGGGATGGGGGTGGTACATATTGGGGATGGCGCGCAATAACTGGCGTTAGTCTGACGTTAGTATTACACGAATACGCACCGTGTTAATTTCGCTGTTCCAAAACAATGGCTAATACGACAAAGGGGGCTCAAACTGCTTTCCGACATTTACCAGTATTACTAGTCTGCCCCTTTCAGATAACGACACCATATATATACACATGAAGCCACCCATCAATATGAATACTACTCGAGAAAATGTTCATCAAGGCGCTGCGATGCGCTGCTCAATACAACAATTTGTTCCGACTCAAATATTTCATAAGACGCGGCGCGGACATGGAAATTAATTATTATATGCATTGTTTATTTAATTAAAAATAGTGTTTTATATAGGGTATCGTAGAATGTCTTTTAACACAAGATTTACACGAAGAAATTAAAACATTTGTATTACCTGAATGATGATATCTAGAGAAGTCATATTTCATAGTTTTGAGATAATGGCGAATCAGTGAAAAAAAAGTAATATAGTTAACAGAACTATTAATTTATCGTATGTATTTTAATAATTTACAATGTGGTATATGTCGATGACTTATTTTACTACCAGAACTAACTAACAGAAACTAAAAATGTATATTTGAATTAGTTAATTTTTTTCTCCCCAAATATTGATGATACGACTAAGTAAGTTTTGGCAGTAGATAAAGTAATAAAAAACATATACAAATGCATCCCTAACTCAAAATCGTCAAAATATGACTTAGTGCATTTTAGCAGTATACTCTAGATATTTATATTATATTTCTTATAATAGTAAAGCATGAACCACCATCGCCTTGCCATTACAGGAAAAACCTAATGCGGTTTGGCAATGATGGACATTTTTCAGTATTATTGAAATAGATATGTAATTGGAAAAATATATTCTTATAGGTTTTCATTGAAAAACTAGAAATATAAATATTTGATGGTGTTTTTAATGTAACATACAGTGAATTTAAACGCATGCGGGAAGATCAGAGATGTTAGTTTATACGTACTCTTTTCTTTATTTTGAAAAAAAATCTTCCAATGACAATAAGTTGATTAATATTGTCTAAACATTTGAAAAAAATCAATAATAGAAGTCAGCCATCACATTCTATTTAGGTAATAAAAGAGTATTGAATGTTAAATTGAGGTATACCAAATAACAAAAAAACTTATAGCTATACAAAGTTGCATTTGGTTGCAAGAAGCCCATGAATCCATTAGAGGGTTAAGAAGTATTGTAGAGATAAAAGTGATATTCTATACAACATGTTTTTAATTGACACTAAAATATTTTTATTGTAATTATGTAATGCCAGTACGGTCATTATAAAAATATACTAAAGGGGGCCTAATATTTTTTTCGTATAAAAATAATTTTAAAATAAATATAAATAAAAAAGAATCTTCGGTTATTATAATGAGTGAATATACAACGTCATTATATGATAACAAAAACAAAATTAATTTTCAAGGTAAAGTTCAAATGAATAAACAATAAAGAATTATGTTGTCATAACTCTCAAGGTCGCTGGCCGTATTTGCATCAACAAGAAGTAATATTGTAAACATGTTGTCATAATGTCTCAGGTAGCTGACTGTGTGTGCCGTTTGAGGTTATGAGGTTGTTTACGTACCATTGTTGTTTCATGAATTCTATGACGTATGTTTATAATAATACAAATTCAAATAGTGCGTTTAATCACCTAATATGTAAATAAGTAAAAGATTCTCAAGCATTAATGAAGGTGTGGTTGTGTTACATTGAATGTACCATTCCTTACATTTAATTAATTTTATTTTCATTTAATTTTTTTCAACAATTTAAGTCAACTTTTCGTGAACAAGACTCATGTCAATTAATGATTTAGTCAACACACATTAGTTTCAGCCACATTGATGGTGACAAATGGTCGACTAATGAGTGTCGGTATATATTTTAATTTATTAAATGCAATTTGAGCGTGTTTGATAGGTGTTCAAATTCACAGGCGATGCGGGGGCGTCACAACTTGGAGCTGAGCCAGAAGTCAGCTCTTTACGAGTTCCTCTAATATTATAATACACTCTCTGGATTACTATTTTCAGGACGAGATATATTTAAATATAAATACTCGACACTATTGTTCTGGGCCACAATCGTAATACACAGGGATTAGATGTTTGCCGGGAACCAGATGAACGGGGGCTTACCTCCACATTCGTGCGGCGCTTTATAGATATAGTTTATAAATTATAGAGATAGTTTATAAATTATTTAAAAATAGTAAATTCTTAATATTTTATCTTAAATTCACATATTTTGTTTACCTAATAATAATCATATTAAATAGATAATCTAACTAAATAATATTTTTAATAATGAATTAACTAACTAGTTTTACAGTATTTCATAATTCCATTCATTCCACCGAATTTCCAACTAATAATAATAATCCGCTGTCAAGCTTTGTTAATTATTTTACAAAAAGATTCAGATGTTGATTTTTTTTTGCTTCTTTATTATTTTTGCGCTAACCTTTTTGTAGATAAAAATTATGTCTGGCTTGTACTAATTTTTTTAAGCAATCGTGACGCTCAACAATTCATTCGGTAATTGTTTGAATTTAATTCTTAAACAATACATAATCTAAATAATATGAATGCGAGAATTTTAACGTGTTAATCTAGATTAGTTTATTTTTTAAGGTAAATTACAGAATATGGTATTTATTTGTAAAGTAGTTTCGATTTGACAAGTGTCAAAGTCCACCAATTGAAAAATAAGGGTATAAATAGTTTTTTTGGAATTTTAAAATAAACTATCATCTTTCAGGTAGTTAAAATTCACTTAGGTGTACTAACATATTCCAATATATTTGTCCTTCTTTCGAATTTTCTCCCATGTTAAAATTGCACTAGGGAAGATTGTATATAATATGATACTTATTCTGATATGGTTGGTGCACAAAGATAAGAGTAAAAATGTGTCATTTCCCCGGCAAAATGGCGGTTATAACAGTTTTAACATTTCATTATTCCATTACGCAGTATCAATTTCAACTGCCACCTTTATTACACCACACCCTAATATTACAAGGCCTCAGAGAAAAATTTTGGAATTAATTATTTGCATGCCGAATTAGCGAGTTAAATAATAAAAGCAAAGATTGTATTATATTATTCGTGTATAAAAGAGCCCTTCTGACACATTCGCCGTGTTTTTCTGGCAGGTTTCCTGTGTCAAGTAATTGAATGTAACCTGAGAATTAGCCGGCCTGGGGTTTAGTTTGGCTTAGCTTCAGTTGACATTGATGGCTGTTGCATTGTTGGCTCTTACACACCACTGCTATATATTTTACAATATATTTCAGCAAATAAATAGTTAAATATAATCATTGCCGGGCCTCGAACATTTGCTCAATGCAAAAATTCTAAGTTTCGAGTGGGAGAAACATGTTAAATGCCGATAAATCTTACCGAATGATTTCAATTAAGAATAGCATCATCGTTTACATTGTTAAAAACAACATTACTTAAATCGGCATAGTGATTATTTAAATTAAAAATACATCCTATTTTATTTATTTGTAAAAGGTATTGGTTATGTTGACGTCTTGGTGGGAATATATAATAATTTAATATATTTTTGGATAAAAAATTATTATTTGAAAGACTCATGTTTACAAAAAATGTGAAACTATCTCAATTCTGTGACTTACATAATAAATATTTTACTTATAATGTATTATTTAAAACTCCATTTTCTATAGAATATATAATATTGTATAACAAATATTCAGAAAGTTTTAAAATAAATACCATTTCAAGAATTAGTTGCTGTAATTAAAGATAAGGATTAAATACACATAAAGACAATTTAAGTGCCAAGCGTAAATATGTTTTTTTTACTGTTTCTCCATAGTTAAATACATAACATTCGAAATATTATATTGAGTATGTCATCTTCATTAATGAAAATATATATATATTTTTTATATTTATGAAAGGAAGGTTTTAATAATAATATTTAAAGAGAGATTTATGCGAATATTTGAGTTGTAATTGTATATTTCTAGACAAATTTCGTTAGCTGATCGTAGAATTTAGAATTTATATGGTATATGCTTTATAGATATACATATATGTTTATTAGTTTATTTACCTTCATATACGTTTATTTATGTAGCGATAGTAAAGACATTTTATTTAAAATAATTATTTTTTTAAATTCTGCAATAGGCAGTCGTCACAAATATTTTTTTCGATAGGATCATTGCCTAAGGGTGGGTTGTCTATTTTGACCAAAATAGCAACGATACACAAATACGAATACACCAAAATGTTATTTATCACAAGGTGTATTTTAATCCAAAACGGCATAAATTAGAGCCGGGCAAGAAGTAACTTTTCGACCACCTATTTAATTTAGCCGCCCCATTTTTAGAGGCTATAAAGCGACCGACCGGTTTGCAAGTTTGTCGGTATGTTAATTCGGGCGAAGTTTCAGATTTATGTGTCGGAATGGAAGGGAATTACTGTTTGTTAAATTTTTAGTATGGTTCGGCAGTATTATTATAGGTATGGGTGGACACAGGGACGCTATTAAATCAAGACCTGTACGTGATGGTTGTCGAGCTCCAGACTGAACTACGTGTGTGGACTAACATACCTTATTTTACCACTTCGATACATTCGACCAGATTGTAGCTTACAAAAATATATATTATATAACACAGATCAATATATCACAGATTGCTTTGAGTGGTCTTTTGGAAATCAAACATGTCAGAGTGTCATGGCTTTCAAAGCGTAGTACAATATTTTTATATACGACCTGCCTATGCGTCAATTCATTTTAAAAAGTATATCGAAAAGAAACAAGATGCTTCAAAAAAAAATAAACAGCTTATAACTACAAATCAATGAGTTTTTTTGTCAACCGTGTTTTATTACGTATAGTCAGAAAGAAAGAATATATTGTATGATATGATTAACAATAACCTTTTTTCAATGTCAAACTTTATACACGTGTAAAAGCAAACTAATTTACTAATTTATTTATTTATTAAGAGATTATTTTATTTATTTTGGATTATGGCATTAATGAAATATGGAGAGAGTTCTTCCATTTTTCATGACTATTCTGTTATACTTGATTTTTAATTTATAAGAAACTGGAAGAATTTAATGAAATCTTTCCAAAGTGATAAATAGCCTATATGTATGTATGCATTATTTTAATATAATAAATAATGTGTTTATTTTTACAGATATACATATATAAATTTATGTTTATATTTAATTAAAAAGGTTTGAAATTAACCTTTTTTTGATAAATAATTTAAAAAAAGTTAATTAAATGTATAAATGTAAAATATCTTTAATCTACTTTCTCTCATATTATATTTTTGTAACTTATAAAACTAAAGATACATTCATAGCACATTATATTTTACGACCTGTAATTCTATAATTTTATTACTATGTGAATTCTGGAACTTTTTCAATTGTCCAAATACTAGTCGAATCGAGTTGCTATTTGGAATTTTATTTTAATTATTTTTCGGGATAAAAAATATGTGTGCTTCAAATTTTAGCCCTCGGTGTTTCTTTGGCTGAACATTATACTTTAAGTATATTTTATAAAAAGAACAAACGCGGTCTAATTTGAGTGTGACAGTCTAAAAATATTAATTGAAGGCTGTCAAAGGCTTTATAAAGAGTAGAATCAGTGGCTTTGGCTTTGAGGTTATTAGCAAACCGGTGAAATTTCATTATAAATTAAAATTACTCTGTCGGTTGTGTTCGTTATCCGCTTAAACGGAATTTATGTGTTCAATTTTGGAGCAACCGAAAAAGGTTTACCCTTCGCATATGTGTCATGCATCAAATAATAACAGATTGACAATCAATTCATATTTCCAACGATTACATTAAAAAAATGAATACGTATATAATGAAAGCTGCTTCCCATTAGTTACAATTGTGACTAAGGTTACTCCACAGTCTACGGAATTATATTGTCGTTAACGCAATTTGGAAGGTAGCTCAATACATTCATATGAAAATTTATCCAGGAGAATAATTCCATGTATGTATTGTGTATAATATGTTAGTGGCGTCAAAGCCTTCGCCATAAAACGACAGTGATTTAGAGGCTTGCTTGTTAAACTGTGTCGTTAATTAAATTTTAACTGTACCAACCCCGTCGATATAATACTACACCCTCTAACTATCTATCTCACACTCTAAATTGCCAACCCCTATAATACAACTACGTGACACCACTTTTATAACACGTGCTATGGAAAACGGGGACTTTATGAAATAATATCATTATATAAATATACATTTTTTAATATACTGTAGTCATAAAAAAAAGAGATAAAATTGACTTTTATTAAAATTTCACTATGCAATTTGAATTTTACATAGTTTGATAGTTTATAACTAACAAGGGAATTTTAATTATATTTTTATTTGATATGAGAGGTAATAATATATAATAAAAAATCATATACAAATAAGAGGATACTAATAAAATTTACTTACTTCATAATCAAATCAAGGTTGCGTGCTTATTGCAGATTTGAGTAAAAACACTAAAATAACTTTTCTTCTTCCTCCCCGACTAATTTAATTATAAATAAATATGCTTCGAAAAAACGTTCATTTATTTTTATAATTGATACATTGTATATAAAAAAAAGCATTCAATAAAGTGAATCAATTTATTTGGTTTTACCCAAACAAGCATGTTAAAATAGTTTTATTATATTATATTTTAAATATTTTTTATACACTATCTATAAATTACATTATACCAGCAACAAATATTCATTGTAGTTATAGGTGAAAGGGTTTAAGTATTTTGTAAACTTAAGTTAACAGCCTAAGATGTATTGTATTACGAAACATTATACATATATTTATAAGTAATAAAGAAATCGTAATATATCTTTTTGTTAAAAAAAAAGTTTTTTCCCCATATTTTATAATTTAATATGTTGAATTCTGACATAACGCTATTTTTCAATACCTTACAGAAAGAGGTCATCTTTTATTTTATCATTGACTTGCTTTGTTCAATATAAGTGAAATTCACATGTTAGTTATAGGTAAAAAGCTTTATATACTCTGTACCTACACTTAAGTCTAATTTATAAGATGTATTGTATTATCAATCATTGTTTTAATTAATAAATAAGGGTTGCATGTTCCATATTGTTTTACTTTATATTACCCGCGGCATTAAACTCACAATTTATTTACATTTAAAAACCGTCGAATGGTACTGGGTTAATAAAAGTATTGATTCGCTAAAGTGGGATGGGTCCAATAATATTTTGATTTAAGTATGCATTTAGATACGTAATGTGGGAAGAATCCGCTTAAAAGTTTGACTGTTATTCGATAAATACAGAGTGAGTTTTTCACAGTAGACACAAAATTGAGTTGCTTTTCGTCTTTGTTTATAAAAGTTATTATTTTTTTTATTATAAGATTATTTATTTGTTCATAGAAGAGTGTATTTACTATGTTTTCTAGAGTAGACACTTAGTAATCGGAATTGGTAAAGGGTCTTCTGTGGACGTGAGGCTAGTCAGGTCAGTGTTCAGGACATGCTGCTTCATCGCTCTTACAAGCCATTTCTCGACCCCATCTTTCTCATTCTTTTATATTTTTTTTATCAAGGGGAGGAGAAAAGGTCAGAGCTGAATGGGCGACTGCAGAGACCTTTGAAGGTTGCCACAAAACGGACTTGTCTGAATTGAACGACATTCGTCCCAGAAACATTTGACATTTTGCTAGCTTTGGACTTTTAAAACACGGACGCG
>JAGTTH010001714.1:0-52439 GCA_022606485.1 Agraylea sexmaculata
ATTGATACTCAAATAATTAAATGTACGGAATGGTACATTTAATGTAACACAACCACACTTTCATTAATGGTCCAAGTGGGCAAGTTAAACTTTTCAATTTTTAATTATTATTTTAAAAAGTTTGATAATCTTACGTATTTACTTATTAGGGGTGATTGATTTGAATTTGTATTATTATAAGCATACGTCATAGGATTCATGAAACAACAATAGTACGTAAACAACATAACCTGAGACATTATGACAACATGTTTACAATATTAGTTCTTCTTGATGCAAATACGGTTAGGTACCTTAGAAGTTATGACAACATAGTTGTTATTGTTTATTCATTTGAACTTGACCTTGTAAATGAATTTTGTTTTTGTTTTTCTATAATGACATCATATATTCACTCATTATAATAACCGAAGATTCACAAACTGTCATTATAAATTATTTTATAATAATTAAATTATTTTTTATACGAAAAAAATCTTGGCCCTCTTTATTATATTTTTAAAATGATCGTACTGGCATTACATAATTATGTTAAAGAGAAAAAGAAAAGGTGAATTTACCTGCGTAATGTACCGAATAATATTATATCTTATATCGTCTTATTTTTTTCATAATGTAAGAAATGCTCTATTTCATATTATTACTACCAAAATAACTGATTGATTTCCAATATTTCATATACTAAATTAACTATTTATTAGAAAATCCTTGCATCACGAAATTTCAGTTATTTCGTAGACAAGGTAAGGTTTGGAGGAAGGTTGTGCGATACATCAATTGAACAATAAATAATATTAAATAATCATATATTCACTAGGTTTAATTGAAACCAATCAATATAAATACAAAAATGAACACAAATTTATTATTAAATAATTAACAGCATTAAAAACACATTTTCCGATTGGTATTATAAATGTATATTAGTATTATTTATTCTGACTGTAAAAAAACTTAATTCGGTCACTAGATTTTGAAGGACAATTTTTTGGTGTTAAAATATAAATACAAATAACTTTGATTAGCTGTTATTAATTTATTACTTAATGATACATCAATTTGTAATGTAATCGTTGAAATATTATTAAGCTTGCTTCAATATTGTTTTTTTTTTAGATTTGGTTATCCTCCAAAAACTTAATGACATACGCATCTTAATACTATTTTATTTTTTCCAAATATTGATTATAACGTATACTCAAATTTTATTAGATTTTATTCAAAATGTATTTGAAAGCTTTTGATTCTGAGACCCTTAATTATTTATAAAATATTTATTTAATTTCACATATTTCTCTCTAATATTGTTTTAGTCAGGATTAGTGATGAACGGTGGAAATTTATGAAAACTAAAGAAACCCATTGAACAAATTACAAAATAATGTATAAGAGAAATTTAACACTTAAAAATTCTACAAATTATCTATGAATGTATTTTAAATAATGACTTTTAAGCTTCATTGTAACGCGTCCTCGTGAGAAAGTTTTATACGTACGTATGTAATTTTTTAATTTTCCCACAATATCCTTAATAATAATATGTAAATAATTTTATATGTTTGTTAAGTTATTGAGAATGTTAAAGTTATTTGTCGCTGAATGATAAACAAATATTTTCTTGTCCTCACTGACAAATTGAAACATTTTCATCTAATACGCTTATTTCTTTATCTTTATATGCATTCTTGCTACCCATTTTCTTTTGCAAAATAGTTTTATAAATGGATTAATATTATGAATTAAAATATCGACTATCTGTCTCATAATACCATATTTAGGATGAGGTCTTTGTTCCACACATAATATTTTTTTCAAAGTGCGTGATAATAAAAAGCGGTGATATATTGCTCGAGGCAACATTGCCTTATTTTCTACACATTAAATAGAATAATAATCCAGTTTGGCCACTACAATAATGTCTAGGATATTCTAACGTTCTAAAAAATATATAATAATCGCATATAACGAGAGGTTATGTCTGTCTCACGACCTCGCAATATTTATCTTTTTACCGGAATTCAATAATTACAGAACCCCGTTTCATACATTAATTGAATATTTAAGATACCTGCAACAATATGCTTAATATTTTCTTGAAAATAGCCCATATTAAAGTTGATTATATTATTAATTTAATCACTAAGCCATTGAATATATTAATTAGACGCTTGCCATCAAAACATTTAATAATATTTGCATACACATAAAAATAAAATATCCGCTTCCCCATTGAGTGCTCGAACAATAACAATTTTGCATTATCTATTGATGAAAAAAAAAACCAGTAACGCCTACATATTTATAATTAAGAATATGGTGTTCCGGGTTAGTAATACAATGGGATATATAAAAATATATGTAATGATGGATGTATGCGATTATTATTTGAATTTATTGCACATTGTGTCTTTCTGTGTGCATTCTTCACAATATCCTCCCATTGAATTTTAAATAAAATAAGCTAAATCAGACATTTAGTACAGTATCTTTAAATTTATAGTTAAATAGGTTTCCGTTGATAGAACTCATTAATATATACAAAAATGTATGTGTGTGTAAAGTAACATAATTATCATTAAAAAAAAAATAGAAATACATTACAGATATAAAGAAAAATTGTAACACATATTAATTGAAACTATTTTTGAGCTTTAATTTAATATTAAGTGTCTTAAAAATGAATATTTAAAATGGGTTCCATTATTTCTTGCATATGCTATTAATTTTTTTATATCAAAAGTGTGCATAGTATCAAATAATTAATTAAAATATTGTAGTCGATTTTTTTACAATGGAAATAATAGATTTTTCGACAATCCTACTTCTAATTTAAAATTTTCAAATATACAATAAATTTATCTTAATATTATTTGGCGTCATCGAGTATCATAAGTTATTCACTTTCAAAACGCATTTTATAGTCAAAAAATTTAAATAGTGGACTAATAAAATAACAAATCGTCGGTATAAAAATGTCTAATTTAGCATTTTATGATTCAATTTAAAGTCCAACATTGACGTGGACCGTCGAAGAATCTTATTATATATTCAATATTAATAAATAACTTAATAACTGTTTATTTGTCCAAATACGAGAATTGAATCACTTGCCTAAATCGCATATATTTTCCCATCCACATAGCAAAAAAGTGTTTGTTCTCATTGTTCTTGGAGATGTTCTCACAGTACTGTTCTCTTGTTGTATCCATTAATACAAGGCGTTCATCGTACCGTGAACACGATATGTCAGGTTCGAGGCCCTACACAACATAATAATGTAAAACTAAACTTCTATCTAATATTTTATAATATAATAAAATAATAAAAACATTACGACCAGTTCAAGTGACGATTAATCTCAGAACACCCCACAAATATTACCTGACAAATCATCACACTCTTATATTTGTACAGTCCAGATTGATGGCTTTTTCATGCTGTGTGTAATTAAAACATATGTTGTTGATAATTGTGGTGATTAGTTATTTATAGAATAATAGTTTGCTTGATATTTCGGGTAGTCCATTACATTTTATAATTGGTTGCTTGTTATTTGCCTGATGCTCATATTTCATTACCCAAAGCTGTCTGATATTCCATGATTGATTACCAGAGAAATGAGGCTTTGAAATCTCTACTAGTATACAAAAATATTATACTTTATATGCTATTTTACAATTTGTATAAAAAACACTATATTTTAAATGTCATGCGTTTTTATTCGTGCTGAAATATATTAAAACATTCAAATACTTGTAAGAAATAAAATGCATTAATATAAAGGCTAATTTAAAGATTGCGACAAAACAGAACGGGATATTTCAGAATGCGAAAAGGACAAATTAGAACAAGATAAATGAGAACGATACAAAATTAACACAGAAACAAATCATTAAAACGATAAAAAATAAGTGTTCAAAGTAAAAGTACAATAATTCTTATGTCTAGTTAGATTATTTTGCAATTATCTATTATTAACATCATCAGCCGTATTGATAAAATAATAATATCAATTATAAATACATATAAACAAGTCACTTTCATAGAATATTAATTATTGTATACCAATAGCATTTTTAAGAGATTAGGGGTCTATTAGACAAATTATAATTCAATGATCGGATGACAACCATTGTACTATTTTTATATTGAAAATATTGTATTTTATTAATGTTATCATCGTGTTTAACCAATTTAATAGTAGATAAGTACGTACGAATATTTAAAAAAAACAAGGAGGGTTTTAAATGTAGCTATTTTTGAGAAAAAAAATAATTTAATCAATAGATAATTTGAACATAAGATAAGAAGCATGAGTGGCTAAATTCGTGTTTAGTTCAAGTGGATCAAGTGGCCAAAAACATGAGTTACCTGGCAAACATTATACTGTAAACATCTCTCTTCATATCTTCAGTTATATTTCACAGTAAAATGGGTAAATGCATTGTTACTACATGTCATATGGACTCAAACATACACTCAAATACATCTAGGCTCACTTTTTACCAAACACTACTTCTTTAACATGTTTAAAATATTATTGTATTTTAATTGCCAAAGTATTGTCACAGCCACACTCAGTGGTCACTAGAAATGTGTTGAGTGAGGGAGACAAACTTATGCCTTTATCGAATAGGAGAAAAGAGTGGAACAATACACGGGTTTACATGAATTATTTATATGCAATGCGATATCTAATGTTTATATCTATTATTACATCTAAATATCACAAAGGAGGGATATTAATGTACCTACGACTTGAACAAGTAATTGATTTGAAGGTGCAGGGTTCTGAACCAGGAAGACACAATATCCTGACTCGATGCACTTCCTTGTATCTTGACAATGGCAATAATACATATAATATGATGCATACATACATATATACCTATATATATATATATATATATATTTATATATATATATATATATATATATATATATATATATATATATATATATATATATATATACTCTTTCTCTATAAGCCTATATATATATATAAATATATATATATATATATACTCTTTATATATATATATCTATATATATATGTACACCTGTAATAATCCCGTTCGTGTAACTGTGTCCACTATAGACAGCCATTCTGCCGTCAGCCGCGGCCATTCGCGGTCGTGTCCAGTCAGTATAATAGTGTGCTCGTTATAACCGTGTGACTATGTGTAACTGTGTATAGTGTTTAAGTGCTAATTGTTACGATGGTCTCCCATATGCACGCCCATTACGACCTCAAGGTCTACATTGATAAGGTGAATTCATTATTTTTAAGAATGATTAGCCAATATCATTTTCCAAGCCGGAAACTGAGAGAAATCAAGCAATTAATTTGAAATATTCAAAATCGATTAAATTCACACTGATTGATAAATTTAATTTATCCATAAATCAGGTGAAAATGTATAAATTAAGCCATAGTATTTAAATATACAAATTCTTATGGTAAATCAAATAAAACCTATGGCATATTTTAAATTATACTTGGCATATAATAATATATTAAATAATATACACTATATTAATTCTACCCCAGTATTATCACTACTTTTAGATTTTTTTGGCATGGAAAAATATGCAATCAAAAAAAAAGTATATATATATATATATATATATATATATATATATATATATATATATATATATATATATATATATATATATATATATATATATATATATATATAAATACTTCTGCTATATATATATATATATATATATATATATATATATATTTTAACTCAATGATTTGAAATACTAATTGTAATTTTAAGTCAAATTTTCCTACTGTAACCTATGCAAGTGGTCTGTAGTCTTAGTGTATTTTATATCTAGACTATTATCTACTTATTTTTATAATATAAAGTTTTCTCTTAGTGTCATTTATGATTTCCTCGTGATATAAAATAAGTCCGGTCCCTAGGAAAACCCACCATGGGCAACCTTTCACCGATTTCTCATTACTTCTCCGAGACATCGATATTTTCATATTGCATTTCGGTGAAAGTATCTAGAACACTGTCTACAATAAATAATAATTGAATATTGAATAGAAGAAAAACATCATCATTTGCGTCAATTGAGAAAAAACACCTGTCTTTTTGTGCATGTTGCAAAGTCTTCGGCCACGAATAAAAACGTGTTTTTCATCAATTGTGTGATTTTTTGTAAAACTATAACTGATTGTCTTTAATTCAAAAATATCTATGCTCTCAAGTTTTTACAGAGATGTTATATGTGATAAATAATTATCAATATTTGACTTAATAAAATTAAATATTAGCAATGAATCTTTATATTATCGAGAATTTACTTAAATATCATTGCTATTAAAGTGAGGTTACGAATAGATTGCTACTAATTTTACCATATTATTGAAAATGGCTATTATTATTTATTACTCTAAGTATATCAATTAACAGAAAGATATATGTAATTTCCACAGTTATTTTATTGAGGATTCTGAGTACTTTCGACTATTAACTTGTAGTCATCTTCAAAGATTTTTTCAGTAAAAATATTAATATTGATACTTCCACTTCCAGCTTTCATTCAATATAAAAAAAACTAATTTCACTGATTAAGTCCATTATTATTTCCATTAATAATAATAAGCCGTAATAGTATTTGAAATTATCATCACACACATGACACCCAAATTATGTAATTATTTTATTCATAATTAGTGGTATAAAAATATTTATTTTTACGATAACTGTCATTACCCAGGTTTTATATCGAACCACGCGTTGAACTCTCTTAAAAGATTCATTGAAGTAATTTATTTTTTTATTATATATATATATATATATATATATATATATATATATATATATATATATATATGTATATATATATATGTGTATATATATATATATATATATATATATATATATATATATATATATATATATTAAGACAAGCTGTAATATAATGTACTTGTGAACCACATTTATATAGTGTATAAAATCCATCTTGAAAAGGCTGTATTGTTTGCTTGTATTTATTGTATTGCGACATACTTCTCATCGTATATTATACAACATACCCATATTAAATATGAATTCCTACAAAAAAATAAAAAACAGGTGAAAGAGCACGCGATCGCGCAGTTCAAGTTTACAATATTATTTTGAAAATGTGATTTATTTACAAATAATAGAAAGCGACTGCCGAGATCAGAAACTCGTTGCGTAACACCGGCAAGATTTGTGTCACAACAAATGTAATGTAATAAATACCTGAAGATTTAACTTCCCAGTTTTATAATATTTGTTTGTATTAAAGTATGAAAATAATGTTTAGTGCGGCATTCGTTGGTCTCATTACAACTCGCTTCCGTTTAAATTCTTCAAGGCAATTAACTCGATGGTATTTTATTTACAGACACCGCCGCAAATGAGCTCTAATATTAATAACAATTAAACATATTCATAAATTATATCATATTTAACTTAAGCTTAACTATTCTTGCCACCGTTCGTGAAAAAATATAATAATAATTGTAGACCTTGTCGAAAAAACATCATTTTGATAATAAAAACTATTGAAAAAAGCACACTTATCACGTCAAACAGTCCATTAAAAAATAATTATATTTTTAGTCTCATTTGCTGGTTTTCCGCTAAGATATTCAATTTTTATCCGAGATATACGTATTTTTTGTTGTTGTATTATTTACGATTAATTATGATGTATTCTAAACTTTAGCATTTAAATTTCAACTTGATTATTTTTGCCACCTTTCATAAAAATAAGACCTTTGCGGAAAAACAGCAGTTTAACATTTTTTTATTAATAAAAAACTATTTAAAAAGCATCATTGTCACGTAAATCGTCGTCGATGAGAAGAAGAGAGAGATATTTTTACCCTTTCTTAAAAAAAATGAATATTGTGATATTACTGTTTTTCGGTCAACGTCTTCAATTTTTATTCGAGATACACGCAACATTTTTGTTGTATTATTTAGGATAAATTTTAATGTATTCTAAACATAAGTATTTAAATTTCAAGTTGAAGGTTTTTTTTTACAAATAATTTATAAAATTACCAGCTTCACCTGCAATAAGACCTTAATATTAATAAGACTTGCATTAAGAAGAAGGAAAAACAACAGTTCAACATTTTTTTTATTAATAAAAAACAATTTAAAAAAGCACAATTGTCACGTAAAACAGATGATGAGAACAAGATGGAGATATTTTTACTCTTTCTTAAAAAAAATAATATTGTGATATCTGCTGTTTTTCCGTCAAGGTCTTATTTTTATGAAAGGCGGCAAGAATAGTTAAGCTGGTAATTTTATAAATTATTTGTTAAAAAAGCTTTCAAGTTGAAATTTAAATGCTAAAGTTTAGAATACATTATAATTTATCGTAAACATTTTTTAATCGACATATACCAAATATAATTTTTCATGAAGTTGGATTATTTTGTATATAAATTGTACATTAAAACGTTAATTTTTGGGATTTGTTTTTTTTTGACAAACACAATACTAATACTAATACAATATAATCGAAAGAATTCATAATTCGACCCAACTTTGAAGCATGTTTTATTTAAAATTACATTATGTTGGTTGGAAGGCTTGTTTGATGAAATAATTCTATAGTTAAATGAACGCCATCGATCGCTCAATTTATGTAATACATAATAAATATGATTCGTATTAATTGAGGCATTATTTTACAGCTATTCAGAATCACCGTATCACCGGGTCAAGAGTCTAAAACCTGTCCACAAAACTAACCTCGCTAAATAATAACAGTAACACTAGTAAAAAAGTAGAGAATATGGAACATCCGCAAGAACCACTCGTTATTTTTTTTATCCGCGGTGACTTAACAATTTGCACTTTGTACGTGATTACGTTATTTCTTTTATTATGTATTTTAATTGATATTTAAGAGGTGTATTGAATGGTGGGATTTGTTGAATGAATGCAAGATAAATGATAATAAGTGGGTCATGCATATAGTCAGATAGTTCGGTGAGCGGCATACTGTTATCTGGTCATTAGCACTTCATATCCCAACACACTATAAATCTGCAGGGCTATCAATATTATTTATTCACTGTCTAGATATAAACCTAGGATAGGCTATTTAATTGCAATCACCAAATACAAACTACATATCATTTTTGTATATAAAGTAAAGAAACATCTTGTTAAGAGTCCATAGTTTCATAATTTTGATTCATACCATTTCCCTTGTTTTTTTATCAATATTTTAAATCGAAAGTATTCATGAAGCATTTACTAGAAATAGCCTTACACCTGGAAAACAATAGATATTATTTCATATAATGTTTTTTAAATTATCAGTTTTTAACAAATAATAAAAGCGATTGGGTTCATTCATTTTTTAGATTACTTCGCTTTGATACACTTTAATATAATGTTAAAGTGTCAATAGATATTAATTAAGACATTCAATTAAAATCCTTAATGCAAGCCCAATAAATATACTCATATTTAACTAGCGAGCACATTTATAAATTATAATCCATAACGATTTCATGACTTTTTAATGACGATAGCAAGTTAAAAATACTTAGGTTAGGTTAGGTTTTTTTAATTTCCTATGGCTGTTATATTCCCTCAAAATACACTCGATGAATTTTTAAATCTTTATTAATGTTTTTTGATATTCTGCATGTTTATTTATAGGACGGTAATAAGTTGTTATTTTTTTCATTTATTGTTTCATTGTTTATGTTTGAATTTTCATAGTAAATTATAAATAAAATAATTTAATACGGTTTTCATACGAAGACAACACTCATCACAATATTGAAAAAGGGAATCTCCCATTGATTGAGAATTTATTATGCATTTTTAAATATCTCTTATATTATTTTGAAATTAATTTAATATTATTATCATTAAAATATCCGTTTCGATATTTTAGATATGTATTAATTGTAGGAAAATAATTTTATAAAATAATATTCTTCCATCTGGTAACACTGATGGTTGTTTGATCCGTACATACATATAACATATACACATCATCTTAGACAAATATATATATATTACTAGGGTAATTTTAATTGAAATTTTCAATTTGTTAATATTTGAAAATAATTTAATATGATTTTCATATGATGACAACACTCGTCACAATATTTTAAAAGCTAGCCTCCCGATAAATACTGTTTTTTGAGAGTTGTCATTTATTATGCATTATGAAATATCTCTTAATATTATTCGGAAATTAATTCAATATTATTATCATTAAAATACCCGCTTCGAGATTTTAGATATGTATTAATTGTCGTAAAATAATTATATAAAATATTATTCTTCAATCTGGTAACACTGATGGTTGATTGGCGGATCCGTACAGACATATAACATACACACACGTTCAACAATTGTATATATTATATTTTTCATAGTGTGTTGGTCCCTTGACTAAGGACAAAAATTAATATTTTTTATATTGGTTAAGTTGATATTTTTTTGATATTGCCAACCCTGAATTACGCTGTATCCTACGTTGAAATTTTTACCTGTTGCGATGGGAAAGTAAAAAAAGCAACGGTATATGGCGCACTGAGACTTGGAAGGTGAACTCCTCGGCAAAAGCCTTCCTCGGCCATTTACTACACAAAGTATATAATGGTAAATGGGAGGGGCTTATTATCTGCTAATCCACTATAACAACAAACCATTATCAGCTCGCTCCCAATTCTTACAGCCCATGATTTGAGTAACTGCCGCTTACATAAATCATTTCAATGCTGAGAAATTCACTCAAACAAATTATTTTCCACACAACGAGTGCCCGAGAATGTAATAAACATTTATCCAGAATAACTGTTGTGCGGTAAAACAATTTCAGAGGTGATGAATGTAAACCGCGAAAGTACCGCACATCTCAATAATTACAAAAAAAACAGAATTTTTACTTCTCCTCATTTCCAAAACACATAATCATATTTTAGATCGTAATCATTACGACATATCGATTTCAATATTACCGGATTCCGAGAAACCCGATTCAATATTAAAATTTATCAATATGTACCTACGACATTAATTTATTTACCCATAACAACCATATTTACCGTTTAAACATTCCCATCGCTTTTTTAAGTATCAATCCAATCTCATACATAAATAATATTACAATTTATATATCAGTCTTAAAAATTACAAAACAACGTGTTAATTGTCTGTCGGTGATCTTAACTATTACAAGTTACACAGGTCACCGACTTAATAATCAGTATTTACCTTATAATACCGGAAATTAGAGTAAACTTGGGTTTTATTAATATTATTCCCGATCAAATCAATTCATTTGAACCCATGATCACAGTATTTCGACGACGATTAAAATGGACAATAATCATAAGATTGGAATTAGTATATTTTGCTTTAATCTTGGATTTCTTGTAGCATTGTCTAATAGAAGAATTGCTCTGCTTGAAAATTTATTTTTTGAACACAATTTTACTTTGTGATTTTGACGTAATTGTGAATCGGCGTCAAACGATGTTTACCTGTACTTGATATTACAATCTGATTGAACTTTTTATCATACAATTTCTTTATTAAATATAATTTGCGTACAATGTTTTGATACATTATGATTAGATGTTACAATATTAAGTTTATAGACTTAGTCTTTTACTTATTTTAATACGGAGTATAATCAATTGAAATTTAAAATAATTAATAAGTCATAACATAATTTATGGGAAAAAATATAAAAACCCACAATCTGATTGAATATTAAGAAATATGATTGAGGGAACATGTTACAAATTGTAAAAACCTATGAAATCTTATATATAGAAGCGCTATGCAATATGTCGTCATACTTTCGAATATGCCCGGTCTTGAATACATGCACACGCAATAGAATTTGAATTGGCGAGGCGGTAGAAACAGCGCCTGTGCCTGCTATGGTTTTGACGTCTATACAAGTATTATTGGCATCTTTATATATAATCTCTTTGGTTAAACCTGACATTAAATCCAGGACAGAGCTTTATTGGTTTATTGAAATGAATACTGCTGAAAATCCATGGAAAGAATATGAGCGAGTTTGAATTTAGAACAATCTCACGCAGGCGCGTGTGGAAAAACTGGCAACACTTAATCAAAACAAAGCAAATATACATATATACCTTTTAATATTTTTAATGGACAATTATAACCGCTTTTTTTATATGTGGTCGGCGCTATTTATTATTGAGTGGTCAGCTGCGATGACTTGAAGATGGTAATCGGTAGGAGGTCTCAAAGGCCAGACCGGTACCCGTGGATTAATTTGTTTAACTACGAGTCGTACTCATCGATGATCGTGATGATGATGATTAGTATTATTATTATAATACCAGTGACCGAATGCGGCCACATCATATTTTTTTTTTCTTCTTACTTCTGCACAACCGTTATCTCTTCTCTTCGGACATTGCGTCACGCCGTCTTCCGTTCACTACGTGACTTTTTTTCGACAAACTTAATATTATCAATATGAAATTGGAACTGAAATCGAAATCAGAAGATGCTAAAAATATGCACTCAATCAAATTCACTGTAGAAATGTGAATGAAGACCCAAAATGTATGTCAATATCATAGCTATAAACAGAAGATATCGCATGGCTAAATGCGTGGTCAGTTGAAGTGGATCAAGGGGCCAAAAACATGAGTTACCTGGCAAACATTATACTGTAAACATGTCTCTTCATATCTTCAGTTATATTTCACAGTAAAATGGGTAAATGCATTGTTACTACATGTCATATGGACTCAAACATACACTCAAATACATCTAGTCTCACTTTTTACCAAACACTACTTCTTTAACATGTTTCAAATATTATTTAATCGCAAAATATTGTCACAACCACTCCCAGTGGTCACTAGAAATGTGTTGAGTGAGGGAGACACACTTATGCCTTTATCGAATAGGAGATAAGAGTGCAACAATTTACACGAAATTGACACGATTTATTTATATGCAATGCGATATCTATGGTCAATATATAAACTAGTTTATTGTGGTATTTTTGCAATATGCAAAAAGCAGTTTATTATTTTCCAAGAAGAGCCGTGCAAAAATATATTCAAATTAAATAAAAACTATTCTCCCAATGCTCTGATAGTCAAGGCGGTCTTCTATTTGGTACTTGCATACTTTCGAAAAAGTAAGTATATTTATGAATGAACAAGTACAATATTACGACATAAATAATCGATTTGCTCCATTTTCTTTTGCGAGTGCGGATAAACGGCTCTTTTTATCCGTTGCTAACTGTTAAAAAATATATATATTGTATTGCCGTATACACTTAAATATAATCGGTAGGCTTTATTCAGCTTATGTCAACTCCCAAGGAACAAAATAATTTATAAAATACACTTGAATCGAACATTGATTGACGATCGTACAAGAGTCTGACAAATGAAGACATGTTTTATGCGCATATATTTGCGTCCTTGTTGCAACTTGACAGATTGCACTGCATTCATTTTCACATATTAATAATCATATTCTATTACTAAATACTACTACTCTTTATGTAACAACTTTACCTTGAATATTTATTAAGAATTTTTTGTACTTGAATATTCACACATAATATATTGATCTAATATAAATGCGCAATAGTGACGATTACGCATATTTTTCGATAGCAATTGAAATAGTAATTTATACGATGGTGTCCTATAAAGTTATATCAAACGTTAGACACGCGTACAACCGCAAACAGCTGTGATTATAATCATAATAATATATTATTAAAGTTTTGCAGTGTTACCAATCATGACGTAAGTTATCTCGCCTTTAAGCATGTCTAAATTTAATAGTTGCTCTATAAACATAAGAAACAATGAGTGAAGTAATGGATTCCCAGGCATACGTCACCGTAAATACGATAGTAGAGTTACTTAGCTACACTTATGATCGGTTTTTTGTTAGTTAATGACTCGTATAAGCCTCGGGCGAGGCACTAATTAATTAAAAACCTATCTAAAGAACAGCAAAGACACTCTATTACCGTCTTTACGGTGTACATTTACGGCGACGCATGCCTAGAAATCCCAAGCTTTAAAGACTCTTTCCTATAGGATTTTAAAATTAATCGAGTGTATTTTGGGCGAAAAACAAGCATGAGAAATAAAAAAAAACCTAACCTAACCTCAGTCTTTTTAACATGCTATCGTCAATAAAAAGTCATGAAATCGTTATGGATTATAATTTATAAATGTGCTCGCTAGTTAAATATGAGTATATTTATTGGGCTTGCATTAAGGATAATAATTTAATTGAATGTCTTAACTAATATCTATTGACACTTTAACATTATATTAAAGTGTATCAAATCGAAGTAATCTAAAAAATGAATTAACCCAATCGTTTTTATTATTTATTAAAAACTGATAATTTAAAAAACATTATATGAAATAATATCTATTGTTTTCCAGGTGTAAGGCTTTTTCTTGTAAATGCTTCATGAGTTTTAAAATTGTAAAATATCTTGGGCTTGCATTAAGGATAATAATTAAATTTAATGTCTGTACGTTTACGGCGACGCACGCCTAGGAATCCCAAACTTAAATATTTATGTTAAATTATGTCAATCTTTAAAAATTATATGAAACATAACAATGACCGACTATCAAATAAATTTTATGAGGTTTTTTTCTTTAATTCGGTGAAGAATTACCCTAAGCATTTGGTATTTGAAAACGGTTATTTTAAAAACACGGCTAAAAAAATCAAACACCATTACTTTTAATTTAAATGATAAGATGTTTTCAAATTAGACGCGTTAGGTTGATTTATATTTAGATAAAATATTTGCGTTGGATTACAATAAAATTAGTATTATTCTAATAAACACAAAGAGAGGAAAGTGCAGCTTGACCGACGAACAACAAAGAATGAACAATTTATTTATGCAAATTTTGCAAACTGGTAACACACTTTCGTAGACGATAAAAATATGCACGACTCCTTATTTCTTATGTTTGTAGAGCAAAATAAAATAATTAGACAGACTCAAATGCGCGATGAAAAAAAAAACATATTATTATATGATATCAATCATTCGTACAATCGCAAATTGATTGATATACATGATTGTTATTGATCTGTGATTTTCCACGAAATCTAGATGAGATGATATATATATAAATATAATTAAAAAGGCTGGTAACCTAAGAGATGTTATCTGTTATTATACGGCAATTAAACTGACCACTGGTCGAGCAACTAGGTCATCTCCAAATATGGAGCAGTTCTCATCATGACGACCACCCGTTTCAAACAACATAAGAAACAGACTCCAAAATACGTGTATTGAATTATATATTGACAATATTCTCATCACGTTCATAAATGTGTGATATTTATCACCATCAAAACAAATCACAAAAATAATAAGTGTCATCGCTTTAATGGTGTATAATAATAAGCATCAAGGAAATGGTGGTTGCATTTGACGCATTAAAGCGAGGCAAAAGCAATCAATACAGAAGATCTGAATTGACTTCCTAGTAACGGTAAGCCTTTATAAACAAGCCTAGTCTTACTAATACTATAATATATTATACAGTATCATAGTAAATACTCGGCCTGTTCCTCGACATTCCTCCAATGGACGACAACCTGACCTCACCAGGGACAATCTTACACTCAACTATTAAACAGGAGACAATATAAAACACCTTTCATTACATCTCCTCATTTAAAGAAGTAGAACAAGTGTCATATATATCATGTTCATCGCATGCAATCAATGTACAGTTTTAATGTTGCCTGAAAAATGCAATCAGAACAACTTTTAAATATAAAAAAACATGATGCATTATAAAAATCACTTATCTACGAGAAACGAGTTTTGTGTCTCTTTTTTTTTAAATTTAACGAGTATCCATATACAGGGAGTACCTGTATTTAACTGAGAATATTTTAGGTTGTGGTAGAATATAGAAAAAAAAGAATATATATAGTGGTGGCACCAGTAATTGACACCTTTAAGGAAATTTCTTACTTTGACTCTACATAAGGTAATTGGATTAAATCAAACAACACCAAATAGTTTTCATATGGAATCTACATATATTTACTTGTTATTTAATGTAGTAAAAATTAATTATTATCAAAACAAAAAACCTTACGAAACGCGTCTAAATTAATTGACACAATTTGCACCAGTAATTGACATTTAAAAAAATTAAGACAACACACCAGCGATGTTGATAAGAGTTTTCGAGGAGATGAAGTGTCACCGTTAAATACGTTATGATAGAATAAAAATGTATTTAGAAATGATGAATGTGACTATTTATTAACAAAGGATTTCTTTTACAAATATGTAAACAATCCGATTCAATGGTGAAAGTGTCAACTACTGAAGGGGGTGTCAAAAACTGGTGCACCCACTATTTATTTTTTTTATTATTAATTAAAAATATTAATAGTGCTTTTGGAATCGAGTTTGGGCCACTATCTTGGAATAAACTGTTTTTTTTGAAGTACTCAGTTGTTTGTGTATTGTCTGTTAAATATGAAATTAATTTTAAATTCATACCCTAAAATAATCTCAATTAATTCAAGCCCATCATGTAAGTTTGGACAATGTGTCGGATTTTTGCATTCAATATTATCTTAAAAACCCACTTACTGCTTATTACTAGGTACAAATTAATGTGAAGTATAAATAATATTAAATATATGCTTTATCTTTACAGTATTTTTTTATATGCTGAGTGGAGAGTTTTTATAGATTTTAATCATCTGATAGGGTTTAACACAGGAACTTGCTTATTTACAAACCAATAGTAAGGGTTTAAAGAATATACTTAACCATTAGTAATACCGGATGCTTAACTAAAAGCAAAATATAATTATTTATTTATTATAAAATTTAACGAATCATACAAAGTATATCATATTGGAGCTGCAATTTATCCCAAATTACAACCTATCCTTTTTGCGAATAATACACATTCATCGACTACTTTTTTTATTTTATTAATTTCTCCCTGTCATTGAACATTTCTCTTCAGTTCTCATATTAGCGGTACTGTGTTTAGGTCTGCTGATTGTGATGATTATGATGACTTATGTTCAAAGATGCGTTTAATATATGCCTGCAACAGTAACGACCCATTCCACATCTTTGCTCAATCCAATTGCTCATCATATCCAACTTGTCACATCACAAACCAAAGGAAATTGAAATCTGGGTTAATAAACAGCATTACATCCGTATATAATTAGGTTAGTATTGGAAATATACACATATTATAACAAGCGAGTTGGAAAAATAAGATTAAAAATTGTGGTCTTGGGTTGGAAACCCAATTAATGCGATCAACTGCTTCAACTGGGAGATCGGGGAAATTAATAATAAAATCATTTCAATTCAATTTTCCTGGACTATAAAGTGATTATTAAATCAGGCAGAGCCCTTCTATATATTTAGATCGAAATATGTATTAAAAAAAACATCGGTATATACAAAAATTGAGATAAAAAAGTCTGATACTCCAAGATCAGTTTGGATAAGAACCCAAACCGACAACTTGTCAACATTTCTTTATTAAAACCGGACTGACATTGCATTCATTGAAATTTGAACCCAGTATACAGTACTTTTTAATACGAATATATTCCGCCTTAAATTAAAAAATAGAGTGGTACCTCGACATACGACGAAAATTTGAGATACGAATTTTTATGCGCGAAAATTTTATAGATGATCGCTAATTTTTATGGAAGGTCACTACTAGAATTTCGCGCCAGAATTGTGTATATGTAAAAATCAATTATGTGCGTTATTACTAGTTTATTTATTTTAACCTCAAATTATCCACCCCCAATTATCCATTGCCGATTTTACAAAATGTATATGAACATTTTTTTTATTCAAAAACACGTGGTACGTTAAGAAAAACATTTTTTTGCTAGGATTTTTTGAGGGGCTGGAACGGATTAACGGCAGTTTGTATGGGAAAAATTGCTTTGAGATACGATTGTTTTGATATACGACGATCATCCCGGAACAAATTAAATTCGTATCTCCAGATACCACTGTAAAATAAATAAAAAGAACGAACCCACTAGCATATAACAAAATATAATTGATTCGCTAATTTCACAGCATTCAATTCTTTAATTATATACATTCGTGTCATAATGGTTCGATCGTGAAAAATATTATAATTAAAACTACTCATCTATTATTAAAAAAAATAACAACTTAGCGATAATAGCTATTATAATATTTCACTAATCGAAAAATAACACAACCGGTCACGCAACAGGAAAAAAAAACATTTTGTAATAACAGCGCGTAAATGTATAATTTATTGATTTCTACAAATAGATGAAGCGTTTAACATTTTAATGTGTGCATTTGATCGTAAAATAAACAGTATGAAAATTATAGGTTGGTTATATTTATTCTGTTTATAGGGTTATTTTATAAAATTTAACTATCACATGTTAATTTATTATAAAATCGCCTATTTGAACAATATTATGAGAGTCCCGCTAAGTTGACCCAGTGATGTGATTGCCTCAGCTGATGTAAGCTATAACTGTAACAACCTGTCTATTTAGGCATAATTTTTATATAATAAATTCATTTTTTAATCACTTTTAGTCGCTCGACAGTTATGCAAATAGTAACTGCATCTTTTACAGTATTAATAATGAGCACATTCGTGATCTATGGAGATTTTAGCAAGTAGCAACAATTCTACCCGTTATATTCCAAGCTGTCCATATTTTAATTTATATCTCAAATCACAATCTTATCATAGACTAATAATTGATATGATTTTAGTAAGCTATTAGTATTAACAAAGATTAGAATGTCTCGCGATAGAAGTTTTATACGTTGAATTATATTAATTATATTGAACTGGGGAATCTTAAAAAAATGTATTTAATATTTATACAGGATTTGGATCTGTATTTTCCCCATACATACTAAATCTACATCCAATAAAAAAATTGAATTTTATAAGCTTGTTATTTTAGTATTAACAAGGATTAGAAAGTCTCGTGATAAAAGCTTTTATACGTTGAATTATATTAATTAAATTGAACTAGGGAATCTTAAAAAAAAGAATGTACTTAATATTTATACACGATTTGGATTTTTTCCAAACATACTACATTGTAAATTAAGTTACTCTTTGTTTCTTATTATTGTAGAGCAAATATCAAACTTAAGACACGTACAGAGGTAAAATAAATATAATATGAAATTAGGATTTTGCTGTGTAAACAATCACAGCCGTTGTATGATTATATTTATTTAATATTGTCTAAAATCATAAAATTTATATTTCCACGATAATAAAATATTTTTTATACACATTGAAATAGTTGAATCGTAAAATTATAATTGTGATTTCCAGTTGTGGGTGTTTTTTTCTTCTTCTGTCGATCACAAATTGCAGTAGAAAGTCTATCGAATCAAATTTCAATCATAATACTACTGCATAATAAAAAGAGCTCTCTCAAAAAATATTCATTCATAAATAATATATAATTCCCATTCAAACAAATCTTTCTTTAAATTGACGAAACGATGATGTCACACAGTAACAATATTGCATATGGTAAGCTGAGGCAATGGGGCATAAAATGGTGTGTCTGTTACTTGATAATTTATTCAAAATAACTGTCTTTATACATAGTAATTGATATAAATGTAAGAACTACAACGGCATTTTAATTAAACTATGTATTTTACATGCAAACTGTTCATCCGTCTCAAATGCTATTCGGTTCACTTTCGCAATTTCACGATTACGTGCAAAAAATACCCTTTACTTTTAATAACGTAAACACAGTTTAGTAAAAGAAGATATGATGTTATTATGTAAAAAAATATTTACGATTAAATTAAGAAATTTCAAGTATTATATTGATGATCATTATTTTTAAACAACTTATATTGTTTCGATTCATTTTTTAAGAATATGCCTAAATATTATCATAAAGTAGACATGTGCAAATTATAAACCAAGCAACAATTTCATAAATATTTTATATATTTTAAAAGATAAATGTTAATCTTAACGATTAATTACCTCATCAATAAAAGATTTATCACGAATATTCCAACTAAATTGTGAAAAACACGTCAAAATAACGCAAAACATACGCATAAAAAATAATGTTTAAGCATAAAACTCATAAAAAATCATACGCCACAAAAGCGAAAAATAACTATAAAAAGATTACATTCAAAATCTACATAAAATAATGAAAAATATCATAAATTTTCTTTAAAAGAACAATCAATAAATGCTGAATATTATAATATAATATTGTCAAGCATTAAAATAAAATCACAAGAACACAAATCTGTAAACGCTGACCAAATAAACAATTAAAATAAAATAACAAAAGAATATATTAAAAAATTATAACCAACAAAAATATATCATCATTTACAACGCCTTTTTGAGAGTATTAATATTTAGTATGTAATTGATTTTGGATTGGAAATTCAAATACACCACGATTATTTTTTTATCAATTAATCAATCAATCAAGTACTACCTAATAAAAAGTATATATATAATTAAAGTATATTACGGTAAATAAAAAAATCAATGTATGGGACAAATCCATAGTCAAATGCTTTAACTCTTTGTTTTGTGTCTTTGAAATCAAAATACGCAAATAGATTTTCAAAATTTATCTAGCTACATTATGAATATATTAAATTTGAAATAAGATAAAATATTGGTAAAAACAAATCTTTCGGTGAATGTTAAAATTCCCTTAAATTATTGAATTATACCAGTATTACATTATTTACGAGATTGTTGTCATACGTGAAATTTGACGTGTCTACTCTATGTATGAAATTAAATGGGTATTCGATATTTTAAGAAGAATGATTTTGCATGTTATAAAGACACAATTAGTATACAAGTTTCACTGTTTGAATAACAAGAGTCTGTGGTGTGATATTTTCCTCAAGAAGATTCACATTGGAGATACATTCAAATGACTTTAGTCGTTATTCGAAGAAGTGCCGAAACAATCCGTCATCATCGTCGCCGAACAATGGACATCATTTCCTTGAAAACGAAGAGATTGTCTTATTCTGATATTGTGCAACCCCCTCGTCTGTGAAATCATTTGACTTACAATCTGTTTTTTTATTTATTTCCAGGGATCTGATCCCCGTGTGGCCACATGCAGGGGTAAACTCCAGAACAAGAGATGTCAACTAAATCAAGAAATAAACAAGGAGCTTCGATTGAGAGCCGGGGCTGAAAACCTTTTTAAGGTAAATTACATTAACAACTTTCTCTAGAGTAAATCAAAAGGTATGTGTTTGTTTTGCCGGTCACACTTTGTATAAATATTTAAATAGCATTTTGAGTATTCAACTTGCAGCAAATAACGTGCCAAGAAAGCTTTCTAAAGAAAGGCCGTCTATAAACGAATGTTGTTACGACAGGCTATTTATTATTTCTGGGTTATAGGTCAAATTACTATATTAACACAATTAAATCTACATTTTGAGAATAAAATTAACTTACATATATAAAAGTGTCATGCGCATATTATACATATACACACATATGCGAGCTGTAGCCACCTGCAACACTGTTGTCCCTAGAATCCGACTCTCTAAAGTAACAAGATTTTTCTTACAAAAACATCCGAATTGATAATTGACATATTATTTATCATTGAATATATCAAGTATCTTTTAATGTTGCAGTTTACCATATTAAGTCAAAGAAGGTTTTTTTGTTATTTTCTTGTTGTTGAGGGTAGCCGCAGCCCGTATATTTGTATAGTATGTAGTGCCGGCCACGTTCCAATGTATGAAAACAATACTCATGACACTTCTATCTAAATAAGTTACATACAATTGTATCAGTGTGAAGATCTTAGTATATTAATCTCAGTTTTATTGGTTGGTTAAGTGACAAATAAACAGTTCGAGCGGTAAAAACAGCGCCCCAATCATACGAAACCTTTGGTGACAAATTCATGTTTTATAATTTTATAATATAATTTGGCGTTGAATATAATTAACAACCTGTAATGACGCACTTAACCATATTAAGTGAAAGACGGTGTATTGTTATTAGAAAGATCGACAAGTGACAGATAAACAGTACGAGCGGTAAAAGCGTACGAAACCTTTGATGGCAAATTTATGTTTTTTTACGTCTTTTAAAGTATTATTGACACTTCTATCTATACATATAAGCTCAATGGTGCACCCTTAATTATTATTAAAAATTAATATTTTCTATCATGCATAATTAAACTGAGAATGGCGTACAAAGATTTGACGATGAATATAATTTCAATTGACGACTAATGACTCTTTCAAAACGCCTCTTTTATATAACATTTTCCCACCAAATTTTGAAATATTTATACCGAAAATCGACTGTGATACAAAATAGCCGCGTTTCTTTTGATTACATTGTAGCAACACAATACAATTAGCTCCATTTTGTCACCGATTGTTTGAAACATTAATTATTATTGTTTCACCTACATTCAAGAACGTGAACTCTGCCAGAAGTACAAGTAGTTAGATCTGCTAGTATAATAAAATATAAATATTCTGCTTGAGACAATACAATATGCAATTTTTATCTGAATTGGAGTCACCATCAAGACAGGCCCTAATAATTTACACACACGGATAAAATACAAACAAAACGAATTGATAAAATATTGTGTTAAGATGTAAAATTGTAAGTATTGATTGTTTCGAGGTTGTATTTTATGCATGCATATGGAAAACGTTCGAAATTCGAATCTCCATTAGCGTCAGCTATTTATGTATTGTGCGATGTAATTCTCACACGAATATGTTTATTTTGAAATCGACCGTGAAATTCGGACAACTCGAATCATTTATTTTAAACGGTGTTAGTTTCTCATTTTCTCCGTGAAAGTGAAAATAATTACAATTACAATTAATCGCTTATATTTTTATACAGGCAACACACAACAGAAAGCTCCGCGAAACTGTCGCTTTGGAGCTTAGCTTTGTGAACTCCAACCTTCAATTGCTGAAAGAACAACTCGCCGCCCTCAACTCCTCAGTGGAATTATATCAAAATGACAGGTTTGTTTATATTTATTATTAATCCAGCCACACAATCATAATATTATTGTGATCCTCGTCGGCATGTGGTATCGACGGCGTCACACTTTCTCTCGTCTTCTAAATTCCCGATACATATCTTTCTTTCTCCATCTCACTTTAATGGACTCTCGTGTTTCTTTCTTATGATTAAGGTTGCAAATCACTTTCTTACTTATTTTACACTAACAATTATTGAGCCATTAATGTACAGCAACATGAAGCATTTGGGTCAGCGAAAACATTCGACCACATTACGTTTTCAGGCCCGACTATGATGCTTTTATCTGCATATTTGTTACTGCAATAAAATATTTTGAGAGAATAATTTTATTAGAAATATCCTTATGAATAACCTAAATCATGTCCATAATTATTCATCATCTTTCTACTTATTTTTAACAGCGGCAAATCTATCAAAATATTGTGTATCATCCATTTCGAGGCTAATTATTCACAAATATTGCTACATTTTGGTATGAAAAATGAGAATATTTTAACTATAGTAACTATTTATATGATATATATAACATGATCGATTATTACATATAAAATATTAAATGGCCATTTAATAGTATAAAAGATCCTTTATGGATTTTAATCGAATGGTATCGATATTTTATTGTAACATTAAGACCAGGTTTTTCCATGCTTAGTAAATTTGTAATAGCAAAAAAGGTGAAATAACAAGTTTCAATTGCTCACATTTGTAGAGCACTGCACGACTAAAATTTTTATTATATTGATTTATTATGTGGTGAAATATATTATTCTATTTGAATTTCTGGATATAGACAGAACAATTTCGAAACATAATAATATTAATAAAATAAAATTACTGTAATCAAGGGTTAAAATCCTGGAATAATATAATACTATTTCAATTCAGTTGTTTTTTTAAGGTGCATATGTGACAAATATACCTAGATAATATATATTATATAGATATATATATATATATATATATATATATATATATATATATATATATATATATATATATAATATATATAATTGTCTAACTGTGTGTATGTTATATGTCTGTCTGTCTGTCTGTACGGTCAATCTCCTCAACCATCCTCAGCGTATACAGAGTCGCTATATACAGAAAAAATAGTCCTTAATATATCAGGGTACAAGCATTAAAATTCCGTGTGCTCTTAAGTCTTTATGGAACTGAGCCATATATTCAAAATAGAATAGAATATTTGGTAGTGAGACTGCATTTAAATTTGTTGATTATTGAAGATATGCGAAAATAGCCCTTAATATGTATCGAGATATCGTATACTTTCGTTTGAAATATGTTTGCTGTCCGTATTGTTCGAAATGTATGAAACGTAAAAATTTTTTCATTTTCAATGATTGTTTAAACTATTAAATGGGACATTTTCGAAATAGTAAATTATTCCTATCTGACCGGCAACTAATGTAGATTCATTATCTATTATCTATTACACGTTTCATGTCTCTGTCAATAGAAGGTAGTTAATCGTAAACTGATATATTTTATAAATAATGTTCAAACTAAATCGCATGTGACAGCTAGGTGTTGCCAGGTGTATAAATAATTCAATTTAAATATTTAATCATAATTAATACATATCTAAAATCTCGAAACAGGTATTTTAATGATAATATTATTAAATTAATTTCAAAATAATTTTAGAGATATTTAATAATGCATAATAAATGAAAATTCTCAAAAACAGTATTTATCGGGAGACTCGCTTTTTAAATATTGTGATGAGTGTTGTCATCATATGAAAACCGCATTATATTATTTTATTAATAATTTTAATAAAAAATTCAAACTTCTTGCGCATGAAAAAACAAACAACTTATTATCTTCGTATTAAAAACAAATCAGAGCATTTAAAAATATTAAATAATTTCAATATATTTTTAGGTGTATTTCGTATTATCTTCGTATTAAAAACAAATCAGAGCATTAAAAAATATTAAATAATTTCATAATATTGTTAGATGTATTTAATTTGATAATGCATTACATTTTCATACTTCATTTTTAAAATCAAAAATTTCTTTTAATCGATAAAAAAAACACTTTAAAGCAAAAATGAAATCAAAACTCAAAGATAAACGTCCTATTAAAAAAAACAGGCAGAACATAAAAAAACAATAACAAATTGAAAATTTCAATTAAAATTACCCTAGTAATATATATAATTGTCTAAGGTAAGGTTAAGGTAATTCCCTCAACCATCAGTGTTACCAGATGGAAGAATAATATTTTACTACAATGAATACATATCTAATATATATAATAATAACAGTTATTAGACCGCCTCATATTGATGTTTTACCGATACTATATTATTGTATCCAGTCTTGCAACAAACACGTGCTTTATTTAAATGATTCTGACTGGAACAAACACCATATTATATCGGAAATTTGTTTGTACTCAAAATGTATGAAGTTAAAAAAAATCATTTTAAAACATCATTTAACCTAGTAAATATAAATAATACTTTAGAAAGAGTAAAATAGTCCTATTTGACCAGCAACTAATGTAGATTTATCTATTATCTATTTCACATTTCATGTATCTGACAATAGAAGGTATTTAATCGGAAACTGTTATATTTTATAAATAATATTCAAACGGAGTGGCATGACAGGCAATGTTACCAGATGGAAAAATAATATTTTATATAATTATTTTATTACAATTAATACATATCTAAAATCTTGAAACGGGATAATAATATTAAATTAATTTCAAAATAATATTAGATATATTAAATAATGCATAATAAATGACAATTCTCAAAAAACAGTATTTACCGGGAAATTCTCTTTTTAAATATTGTGATGAGTGTTGTCATCATATGAAAACCATATAAAATTATTATATTTATAACATCTTCCGAATGGAAAAATAAACAAACCAAGCAGAACATAAAAAAACATTAACAAATTGAACACATCCATCCTAATAAATTATCCCACGATTTCCATTAAAACAGGAAATTCTCAAGCGGTCAAATCAGCTTATGTGCATTTCAGGAAGTCCATTGTGTTTCGATTATCAGATGAGTCGTTCTTAAATATTCAGCGATGCAATTTGTCGTAGTTGATGGAATTATTAGTTGAAATTGCAAATGTTGGTTACATTGCATTGTATAGTAAAGTGGACAGGAGTCGGTGATTCAACAGTAACAGTACAAGGAGCAATAGTCATTGAAACCTGGAGTCATTGCTCACTCCGAGTATGGTTTAGCCACTACAGTTACCTCCTGCAGAGTCAGGACCTTTACTACTCTCAATATTTCTTTAAAAATATTTAAAAGCACTATTTAGTTCATTCTTTTATTTATATTATTCGATGCTGTTTGAATAGATTTTTTAAATGTATATTAAAAGGTTTTAGAATGTATGAAATTCTTTAGGAAGTGCAGACGAGTTGCTTACTACTGCACTCTTGGTTACATTATTTTATGAATACTATTTACAACAACAGGGTTGTGCAATCATTTATATTTTATAAATCAATCAATCAGCTCCATGAATACCTTTTTATGACAAAAAACAGCATAAATTAATTTATTTATACATAATACAAAAAATAACTATGGCAACACCTAAATGCATGCGGCGCTTACTATTTATTATGTATTTATGTTTTTAGAGCAAATTTTAAACTGTAAAAACGCACTGAGGTAGATTAATTTACCGCAAATGATTGTGATTGGTAATATTGTATCACGATGGTATATTTCAACCTTCAGTGCGACCAATCATGACCGTCTGCGGCTAATTTGAGATGAGAAAAATATTAATTAGGTGCATTACAAATATAAAACACCACACCATTTTGTGAAAAAGACTGTCACATAATCATTATAATATATTTCTTATAAATAATGACATCTAAAGACGTTGACACTTTAAAGACAAGCTAATAAATTGAATGAAATTTAATATGTTATATAATATTTTTAAGATTTATTTCTTAACAACTGACAAAAAAAATATAATATATTCTTGACTCATGTTATAATTCCATGACAATCTCAAAAAAAGAGTCTCACATAATCATTGTTATATATTTCTTATAAATAATTAGGTTTTTTATTTTATTTAATGACATCTAAAGAAAAATACAAAGTTGACACATAATAGACAAGTTAATAAATCGAATGAATGAATATATGAGTTAAATTTTAACAACTTAAAAAAATCTAACATAGTCTTGACTCATATTATAAATCTGTGACATTCTCGAATGATCATATATTGTAAATATTTTTTTTTGCTGAATATCAAGTCAAGGTGTGTGTATTTTTTTTTCTTGAAACATTTCGCATGCAATTAGCATTAATAATAACTTTTACTTTCAAAATTGTTTTTTCAATTAAAAATCACGAAATGCAATCGCACGATTTGCACACATTCCTGAATTAATTAATTAATTGGCGACTCGATAATGAAATGAAACGCATTTTTTTTTTCGTAAGCCCTGAGTTAATTGCTTAGAGTTGGCTTAGCATTAAGTATTTTTATTGGGTTTTTAGCACTCGACGATATAAATCTGTTTGCCAACACATTTGTACGCATTATAATTTAATTATGAATTCAAGGGTCGCGTCCTTAGGATGTTGGCTCGATTTTGTTCATTCAAAATGGCCGTCATTATGCAAAATGGTCGCATATTGAGAGACAGTTTCCCGCCGTCCACACAATTACTCTTCTCCTTACAAGACCCTCATTTATTTATGCTCGGCACTTTGTCTCATCGTCAATTTACATTTTAACCCTTTCAACATTATGCCCATTCTTTGCATGTATATATATATATATATATATATATATATATATATATATATATCACCAATCCAGTGCATCATTGTTACCCCCACTCAGTGGTATTTTGACAGCGCAGTGCACATGTCACTACAACTTGAAATTATAAAAAACGTATTAAAATGGATTCAGAAATAGTAACAGTGCCTCCAGATACGGCCAAAAGAAGGCTATCAACAAGAAAACCAAAAAAATACATTAAATGCTTAAATTCATGAATTTTTCAATTTATTGTCTAAGGTGTGTGTATGTTATATGTACAGTTCCCTCAACCATCAGTGTTACCAGATGGAATAATAATATTTTATATAATTATTTTACTACAATGAATACATATCTAAAATATATAATAATAACTGCATTAAGAGTAAAATGGTCCTGTTTGACCGGCAACTAATGTAGATTCATCCATTATCTATAACACATTTCATGTCTCTGGCAATAGAAGGTATTTAATCGTAATCTGTTATATATTATAAATAATATTCAAACGGAGTGACGTATGACAGGCAGTGTTACCAGATGGAAAAATAATATTTTTTACAACTAATACATATTCAAAATCCCGCAGCGGGTATTTTAATGATAATAATATTAAATTAATTTCAAAATAATATTAGATATATTTAATAACGCATTAATGGAAACTCGCTTTATAAATATTGTGATGAGTGTTATCGTCATATGAAAACCTTATTTAATTATAATTTACTTTTAAAATTCAAACATATTCTGAATGAAAAAATAAACAACTTATTGAAAAACCAAGCAGAACATCAAAAAACATTAACAAAATTAAAATTATAATATCAACGAAGATGTATCTGCATTCTTCTGCTTTTACTCGATTTGAATCGAACTGGATTTCTATTATTTTAAATATTAAATAAACATGCAAAATACCTTAAGCGTCATAATAATTCAATCACGCATCAACTTGAAAAGAAAGTGTTTTGGATTGATTACACATCTAGGCGGCAATATTTTCAAAGGTATAATTTAAGTAACGAGCTGTGGCACAATGGTTAGTATTTACTGTTATGCCGTTGTCTCTTTTAATGCTTTCTTATCCCTGGGCGACATCGACAATACAATACAGTGAGATCTCTCTCCAATCAATCTTTGGATCAAAGTATACACTTTACTCTCATTGTTATTCGGACAAATCCTGTCATTTCGCTATTACGACTTTCCAACTAATTCCTACTATTCAATGGTCGTTTCCTCCTCTTCAGCGCCTATTAGACGAATAATCATCGTTTTTTTATATTTATTATCATACAGCCTGATTGCTTTCTGCGGTTTACGCATTAACTATTCGCTCTCCGAGATTAGATATTGAAATAGTAAAATATCGTATTTATATTATTGGTTTTAGAGGTAGTTAGAGGTTAGCCTCAAATGGGTAAAATATTTTTCACAAATAGCTGGAGAAACTCATTCCAGGTGAACTTTCAATAACTGAGAATATTTTAAGAGGTGCTAAATATTGTATATACGAAAAAAATATTAAACATTTATTTCGTATATTACGACTGAGAGATCGGGAATAATATTAATAAAATCCCGATCGTTTACTGTGATTTCCTGTATTGTTAGGTAAATACTGATTATTAAGTCGGTGACCTGTGTAACTAGTAATAGTTAAGATCACCGATAGACAATTAACACGTTGTTGTGTATAAAAAACCCTATCTAAAAAAGGTCCTCGGGGCGTGTAGATAAATAAATAAAATATATATTTTTATTAATAATTACGTATTTAATAGACACGATGCACAAGCGACAACCACTACTGCGTTCTTCACAGAAACAGCTGATTGCAAGATGGTGGCCCAAACTCAATTCCAAAAGAATATTTTTAATTATTATATTTTTTTCAGTCCACTCTATAAATTATGATAGTAATCGATGATATATTAAACTCAAACCATTAGTTTGAATAACTCCTTCACAAAACTGATTGTTTTGGTTCATTTTTACCAATTAGAAAATTTGCTTAAAATTAGAAGAAAATTATCTTTTATATTATTCTTTGTTTCCTTATTTTTTAGAATAATTATCAGAATTAATATATAATTAAATTAGTAATAATATATCAAAATTTTAAAAATACAATATGTTAGTTAACCAATGTTTCATATAAAATTTTTTAATTAATAATTAAAAAAATATTTCATATTTTTTAACTCATTCTTTCGCTACCCTACCACCCCCTTAAATATTCTCAGTGAATTCAATTCCACCCTGTATATAAATTTCGAACATTGAAGTAATGTTTGATGAATAATGGCAGATTTTGACAATTACTATTGAAATAATCACTATTTCAATGAGGAACAAATTCTAGTCTATTTATCCAAAATTATACATTGTTTACTTTGAATACAAATTATTATATCCGTACTCATAATGACGATTGTATTATTGTCTCGTCTAACCATTTAATAAGGAAATAAAAACACAATACGTATAACGGAACACGTTTTTGTTAAAAAAAAATCATATTTTCTTGGAAGGATCCCTTGACCTTATAGAGTTGTTTAAGTCATGGTTGTTGTAGTTAGATCTTATTACATCAGAATTTCCCACACAATCACAATGGTTTCTGTGAACAAACTAGCCGCCATTACATCAACATGCCAATTAAAATACATTCACACAAATCATCGTAGATCATCTTTTCATAATGTATCAATCAGCTCATTTCTTTGTGTTTTCAGTAAAGACAGTGTGATGCCGATGATACCGTTGGGATTGAAAGAGACCAAAGAAGTGGATTTCAGAGAACCATTCACAGATTTCATTTTAGAGCATTACAGTGAAGATGCTGGAGTATATCAAGAAGCTATATCAGATTTCATGGACATGAGACAAGTAAATTAATAAAAATATCACTCTGTACAATGTACTAATTAATTAAATTTATAGGCTATCAGAACTCCAGTGAGGCATGCAACGGGTGTAGCACTGCTTTTTAGGTATTACAATCAATTGTATTTTATTGAAAGGCGATTCTTCCCACCAGACAGGAGTCTGGGTATTTATTTTGAGTGGTATGACTCTCTAACAGGTATATATTTTTTAATACATTTATTATATATCTTTATGAAATACTTATATATATTTATAAATTTAGGAGTACCGTCTTGCCAAAGAACTGTCGCATTTGAAAAAGCCTGCATTTTATTCAATATGGCAGCAATATACACTCAGATAGGTGCGAAACAGGTAAATATCTAAACATATTATTTTTTTTTATATATTTTTTTAAATTAGTTAAAATGAATTATCCCGCGACCGTCGCTAGAAGGCGCTGCGGGTATTATTTTTATATATAACGGGCCTCCAGGTAGAATGTGTGACGTCAGCGCTGTGGATGCAAATACAGTACGCGAAGTATGGAAATCAGGCAATATTATATACATTTTAAGCATTACACCACTCTAATATATATATTTACACTACGATCACAATGAAAAATATATCACCTATTCCCTATTATTATATAAACTACACTATTATTATATATTTATATGCATTACTATCATATTTACATTTGTATTAAATTAATACCACCAAAATATCTAATAAAACTCGATTAACGATCATTTTTTAAATGTTTTTTTGTACATATTATAATTAATTGTTGTAGAAACGATTTATTATATTATCTATGAAATATTTTGGCAGTATTAATTGAATATAAATATTATAGTTATGCATATAAAAATGTAATGATTATGTAGAGTAGATACATAAGACTAGATGATATATTTTTCATTGTGATCGTAGTATAAATAGGTTGTAAATAGTAGTGTAATGCTTGAAAAGTATATAATTTAGCCCAATTCCCATACAATACGCGCCGTTCGAACGACCACGGCTCACAGATTTACGAACGAATTCTGTGTAGCATTCTGGCCTGTATACTTGAGACGGCCTTGATTAACCTTGATATACCAATCATCTCAGGCTGGATTCAAACCAAACCCCTGGATTTTTTTTTATTCAATCACATAGTGTTGATTATTGCAGTTCACTAATCGTTGTACACACGACACATGTAAAAATTTTTATATATGTTTTTTAGGATCGTTGCGAATCTAAAGGTTTGGATGCTGCAGTTGATTCACTCCTTCGTGCTGCCGGAATGTTTAGGTACATTCATGAAAATTTCACAAATGCACCCAGTATGGATTTAGGACCTGAAATGCTCGACATGCTTGTTAATCTCATGCTGGTAAATTTAACTTTCGATTTATTCAATCAAATCCATTCCTTATGTTTATTTTTTTACTGTAGGCACAAGCAAGAGAATGCCTCTTTGAGAAGTTAATATTAGGTGCTGAAGAAGAATGTGCTGGAAGAGAAAAAGAACTTTGTGATGATTTGCCACTATGTTTAGATTTGTGTCAAGAGAGTCAGATGTTATCTCAACAATACCAACTTTTGGGTCAAAAAGTATGTAGCAGTAAAAGGCTATTTTTTTCATAATATACTATCATATTAATTTGCATTATTATTTTTTCAACCAGATGCAAGCTGAATCCGTGATGAGTTATGTGCCATATTCTTGGGTTTCACTTGTTAATATAAAAACAGAGTTCTACAAAGGTAATTAATCTTTGTATTGTAGGTATGTTATTTTTTCATTGAAATTGTTTTAATTTCAGCTCTTGCTCATCATCACATCTCCATTGGACTTTTGAATGCAACTTCAAATAGAACGTCGGTTTCAAATAAAACGCAGGAAAGATTATCTACTTTACATTCCAACGAGCCAAACTTGCCTGACTGGTGTGAATACAGCAACAAAAATGATAGGTATGAATTAATATATATTATAATATAAGAATTATAACAATATTTTTTAAATAAATTTATAATTTTAGAAATGTTGATGCTGCACCTGTTAAAAATGGGGGCACGACTGCATCACTGGCAAGTAGAGAGGAACAAAGAATCGCTCTAGGAAAAGCTCATCTTTCGGAAGCACTGAGTTGCTACGAAGAGGCTTTGAGGCTTCAACGCATGTGCAGGTTAGTTATTACAAATAATTGATAATTAGACTTATAGGTTTCTCCTAACAGTGAGCTATCTAACTCAAAAGTTAAATATTCAGCTTTCTGTGCAATCATTACGGTAGAAACCAATTGATTGACTGCTATTTTAAATTATTTTTTTTTACAGGGAATTAAAATCTAAGGCTTCGCTTTGTCGAGTTATTCGACAACATCACGAGAAAGCTGTAAACCAATCAGCATTGCTACCAGATGGTCCTGACTTCTCGGAAATGCTAGAGCCACCAGCAATAATTCGTAAGTCTTAAAATAAAAACATAATTTGCTCCTATGCGCCCCATTATATTCGCTGATGCTCCGGAGAGACATGTCCGGGGTATCTTCATCCAGAACCAACAAACACAAACTTAATCCACAAACCCATGTTTTTAACTTTGTGAATAAATGGGCTCTCAAATAGTCTCTCCATATGTTTCTACAGAGTATCCACTTTCTGTGTATCTTTTTTTTATTTTCTTGTAGGATAAGGACTGCCATATAATAATGACACTTATGCTGTTGTTGTCCATTTATTTATTTAAATGAATGATTTAATTTTACTAATTTCACATTTTATTTCAGCTTCCACGAAATTCCAACTATCTTTGACTCAACCAGATTTCGCACAACACAGGGTTGAAGACCTTTTCAAAGCTCTTGGTCCAGTGGCCATATTTTCCGCTAAAAGACACTGGAGTGCACCTCGTATTGTCCAATTGCAAAAATCCAAATCAAACAGAAATGACAGGATGAAAGAGCAAAAGAGAAGTGAGCGTAGTCGAGTAAATGGAAAATCATATTTACAAGATGAAAACGTGTACAGAAACGGGCAAAAAGTTATCAGAAATAGTTCAGTGTATGAAAAGAGAGACAGGTCCGAAGACAACAGCACGTATTATTATCAAAAAGATATAATCAAAAATGATGAAAAGTACAAACTTCACCAAGACGACATAAACAGACACGATCAAGATTTGAAGAAAAGAAATTTCAACAATAATAAATTGCCTGTGACGAGACAAAATGGTGTATACATCAATGGCTATAATAATAACAACAACATTGAAAGAAGACCGAGCAATAATTATTCAAAACACGAAAACGATCAGATAATCAGAAATTATAATGAAAAAAATTCGTCCATGAACGATTTAAGATATAATGTGAAAACCGACGGCAATAACCGAATTCGAATTAAAAACGAAATAAATGGAAAGAACACGTATTTCCAAAATGCTATCGGGGCGGAAAATTTCGGATACTTGGTATCTTCTAAACATAATTTGAAAAATGACGAAGCGACATTGTTGAGAAGAATTTCAAGCGAATGCAATTTGGTTAGTCCTGATGATGATAATGATGATCACTGGGAAAAGGCTTCTGGGGATGGATTCGGCTTCTCTGTAAGAGGAGATGCTCCAGTTATCATCGCTAGTGTTGAACCGAGATCTTTAGCAGATGTAAGTCATTCATTTTCTAATTTTATTTCAATTTAATTAACATGTAACTATCCTAGTAGCCCAGGAGATGAAGATAAAAATACTATTGTCATGGGTTCAAATCTCACTAGAGTCAAAAAGTGATTCGATCGTTTATTGCGATTTGGGATATCAGGAATAATATTAATAAAAATCCCAATTTAGCGTCTTGGTTTACTCTGATTTCTTAGATTGTAAAATTAATACTGAGGCAGAGCCGCTCTATCGGTGACTAGTAAAAGCCTTCTCAAAGAGTATATAAATAAATCATCTCGTATGATTTCTTGGATTATGAAATCAGTCAGAGCCGCCCTGTTGGTGACCATATGTAACTAATATTTGAATAAATTTTGCATAGTTTTCATACATTCTGTTGTTAATTCTATCTTATATTTATATAATATACATATTTATGTGGGTTTTAACACATAAACGTATTTACAAATAGTTAATTTTAACTATTTTAGTACTAGGGAAAAACATTTTTTTAATAACTTGAAATATCAGTAGTTGTTTATTATAATATTATTATTAAATTACTGAATATTATGGTGGTTATACATTATGTCTTTCATTTAATGTCCACATATTTATTTACTTATTTTGATACGTCCCAGGGGACTTTTTGAGATGGTTTTTACAGTTTTTGTCAATTCATTACCTGTCAGTGATCTTAACTATTACTAGTAAAGTAATGGATTCCCAGGCATACTTCACCGTAAATACGATAGTAGAGTTACTTAGCTACACTTATGATCGGTTTTTGTTATTTAATGACTCGTATGAGCCTCGGGCGAGGCACTAATTAACAAAAAACCGATCAAAAGTACAGCAAAACAACTCTATTACCGTCTTTACGGTGTACGTTTACGGCGATTCACGCCTAGGAATGCCAAAGTTAAATGTATGTTAAATTATGTCAAACTTTAAAATTAATATGAAACATAACAATGATCGAGTAACAAATAAATTTAGTAAGATTTTCTCTTCAATTCGGCGAAAAATTCAAATTACCCTAAACATTTGGTTTTTTGAAAACATTTTAGCATTACTTTTAATTTAAATGATGATTTCAAATTAGACGCGTTAGGTTGATTTATATTTAGATAAAATATTTGCGTTGGATTACAATAAAATTAGGATTATTCTAATAAACACAAAGAGAGGAAAGTGCAGCTTGACCGACGAACAACAAAGAATGAACAATTTATTTATGCAAATTTTGCAAACTGGTAACACACTTTCGTAGACGATAAAAATATGCACGACTCTTTTTCTCTTATATTTGTAGACCAAAATTAAATGTTTAGACAGACTGAAATGCTTAATAACTTACCAATGGCTATGATTACGATATCAATCATTCATACAATCGAAAATTAATAATTGATATGAGGCAGTAATTGGTCAATTCTCTCCAGCTTTACACAGGTTACCGACTTTACATACACGTCCTTACAGTCCATGAAATCAGAGTAAACCTGGATCAAAACGATCGTGATTTAATATTATTAATATTATTCCCGATCTCCCAGTCGTAACCCTTAGCCTTATACCCTCAGCTATTATCTACACTGACCAAAAACTATTCATCATCATCATCATAAGCACTCCAGTTCAGTGATGAACCAAGGCTTCCCGCACCAGCATCTTCCACTTAATCCTCCAGTTATTAATACCTAAACTCCTAACTACCTTATAGAACTCGTCCGCCCACCTTAGCCTAGGTCTACCCTGCCTTCTCTTACCCACAGGCTTGCTGGATAGTATTTCCGATACTATCCCTCCTGCTCTTTAACCCAACCTAATGTTAAAGCCCTAATGAACTGCACTACGTTCACGCTCTTATATAATGAGTAAATCTCATCATTCCGTCTAATTCTAAATAGTCCCGGTGCCTCCTGAACAGTACCCAAGATCCTCCTAAGAACCTAAGTAGCCTATCCTCTTCAGTTTTGGTAATAACCCATGTTTCTGCACCGTAGGTTAGTACTGGCCTAATTAGCATCTTGTATAATTCTACCTTGGTACTTCTACTTAGATATCTTGATCTGAGCAAGCCGAAATACGCCCTATTAGCACTGACCAAAAACTATTATTAAATATAAAATGCATTATTATTGCTTTACAGTTAGGAGGGATGAGAGAAGGTGATTTTATCGTAGCAATTGCCGATAAAGACGTTAAATGGTGTCCTCATGAAGAAGTTGTCAGACTTATCAAAGCAGCAGGGGATTCTTTAAGCCTCAAACTTGTTACGCCAATGGATAAAAACTACTTGAAAGTATGAAAACACTCATTTTTATTATCTTATATAATAAAAAAAAAAAATTTTTTTTTTTTAAGGTGAACGGAAGTCCAAGCACACCAAAATCAAATTCCAATAAAGGATCAGTATCAGCAGCATCAACGGCATCAAGCAATGGTTCTGCTGGATTAAACAGTAGCAGAGGTCACAGTGTAACTAAAAGGACACCCTCGTGGAATCCATTCAAAAGAAATAATAATTCAAGAGACAGCAGCTCGAATCGAGGATCGCATTCAAGCAATGTTATATTCAGATAACTTGTTAAAAGAAAAAAAAACATTAAAAGTATGATTTTACGTGCTCAAATTATAATCTGTGAAGGTAATTAATAATAAGTATATCATATCAAATTTAATTCCAAACAAATATAAACATATTTATATAAGAAACGAATCAATTTAATTTATCAAGAGGTTCAGTTATTTCGAACTCTGTATGTGTGAATATGTTGTATTATTTAATAATCTCTTTGAATAATGTCATTGTGAAACCAAAGCTTCAGATAATTTTACATTTCAAAAGAGTGAAATATTGTGTGTGTGTGGTTTTTTTTCCCTGATTTAGTTCAATTGTACTTATATAATTTAAAAACAAAAGAATATTAAATAAAACCGTGTATATTATGTAAATTAAATTATCGTGTTTACCTCAGTCATGGTAGATTTTCAGAATGATAACTTAGTAAATGTAAATAATTGTAAATTTTCTTTATTGCCATGTTGATAACACATAAGTTATTTAATGAATTATTGTTATTTTATTTTCTTTTTTCAATTGACTACTTAAATCAATCATCCTTTTGATTGGATTTTCCACTAACGTCATCAAATATAAATTTGGTACCTCATAGATTTATTATATAAGTTTTAGTAATGTATGTAATGCTTTTTAAAAAGAGCTGATTTTTCTATTATGATGTTGAAAATTACTAGACAGTCTTGGAGACAATAAAAATTTCAAATATATTGACGTAAATAAAGTATTTTGGCATATTTATTAAATGATTTGTAATAAAATGTTATCCATTTAAATATTCATAAATAAAGTCTTCATAAAGGAATGAAAGGTAATTTTATTGTTGATAAGTTTATTTTTCAGTTATGTGTGTGTATACATAATAATAATAATATGACAAATTAAAGTAAATCATCACAGATTTGAAATACCTTATGTCGCTTGAACACAGAATCAAAATGAATTCTTATTAGTTCTACAGAAATACATAATTATAATAAATCAAAGTCCATATTTAATTATCCATTAAGTCTAAATAATCTTCTCATTACCTTACATCTAAACTTTTAATTGATATAGTACACATAAATTAGACAACTCAATTGGATTGATGATAATCATAATATTTGGCAAATATAAAATACATACAATAAACACAGCCAATGTTTAGAATGATAAACTAAATCACAATTCATATAAGACAGTAGCGGGTTAAACGATTTGATGAATTTTAATTTAGGCCTCACATTCATATCTCTTTTTTTATCCAACACTCTTTCTTTTCAAAATAGACAAACTCAAAAATTTAATTTATGTATATATGTTTTTTTTTTCATTTTGGTCCCTGGAGATAAATTATACCCAGAGGATATAGAATTCATTCAGAACATAGAATAGAAAATGTTACAAATTCAATTATCAAAAGATCAATTTAATACTTAATTAGTATAAATGCATACAATAACAAGTGTAATATTTCCATACGTCTCTTTTATAGGCTTGATCAAATCTCAACCCTTAAAAATAAATCGGAAAGATAATGACACAATAATAATAATCTTCCAGAGCAATGAACTTATATGTATAGAAGTGTCATGTGTATTGTACTTCACACATAAGCGGGCTGTGGCCACCTGCGAATACTGTAGTCCTAAAATCGAGAGCAACAAGATTATTCTTACAAAAATATTCGAAATGATCATATAAATTGTTTGCATAGTGACATATTATTTGTTCTTGAATATGTCAAGCAACTTATAATGACGCATATTAAGTGAAAGACGGTGTAATTTAATTAGAAAGATCGGCAAGTGACAGATAAACAGTACGAGCGGTAACAGCGGCTATCATACGAATCCTTTGGTGACTAAATTAATATTTGTCTCCTTGTCTTTATTGGTACTTCTATACATACAAGCTCATTGGTTCAGATGGAACAAAGATAAAAATGGCAGTGTTTTTAAAATTTATAGTGCTGAACTTGCTTCATCTTGTTCAATAGACGGTGAATCATTTTCAACTGTACAACAATTTACAGAGAGATTATCATCTTTATCATTTTTCACATCATCGTCACACACGCACATATCATCTGATTTTTTATTTTCAACTTTTCTCTCTTGTTCCCTTTCTTTTTTATTTGTATCGTTATTTTTATCTCGTTTTTTACTCCGCTTGCGTCTTTTAGAGTCTCGAGTTTTGGGTGATCTTTCCAGTAGAAATAGAGCTTCGTGAAAATCATCGGAGCTCAAGTTTGATTCTTGTACGTGAAGAACAGAGCTTAAAGCTCCGTCAGTTGAAGATTTTGGGAAATTGAACATTTCCCTATCTCTTTCCGGTTCATTGGCACTCTTTGACTTCAGTTTGACTGTTACTTGACTGTCTTCCGAATAGTCTTTAGCACTTGCCAGGGGTCTTGCGGACCAGGACTTTTGAAGATTCGACGGTGGTTTCATTACGTTATTTGGCGAATTCGGTAAAGACATTTCAAATTTCATTGGATCTGTTTGAGGGAAAATGTTTTCGTATAATGCTTCTTCTTTTTTGGAAAATTTGCAATCGCTGCATACTTTCTTAGTCGGTGAGCATTCCACTTTGGAAGTTCCAATGTTGGACATATTACTAATTACGATACCTTCACTGTGACACGATGCATACACTGTTTCTCTGAGGGAGTGTTTTTTATCTTCATTACAGCTAGGTTCTTGCTCTATGAAGACATCATCGCTGAAATGAGAAGGAGGCAACATGGGAACATCCAGGATATCTAGGCTTTCATTTGAAAATCTCCCTAATACATGACACGACTCTTTTTGATCTGCGGGTGTCGTGGATCTCTTTGAGGCAGAAAACAATTCTTGTGATCCAGAAGAATATGGTGAATCAATTCTTAATTCATTATTTCTTTCACTGCACGGTGATATGGATGGGGATGTAACGTGAACTATCACAGGACTCGTAGATAGTATCGTTTTGCTATCTTTAAAAGATTTCCAAGATAGCTTCTGTTTGGGCTTTGGCGATTTTTGATCCAGACTTGAATGTTTACTGGTTTCACATTTGATTATTGGAGAAAAGTATTGAGATGATGTAGACGGTCTAGGACTACTATTTGCTTCTGAATTATTCATAACTGGAGATGAGCTCTTCGGCGATGTTTCTCTGCAAATAGATACACCTGAAATATACAATGTGGGAGATTTCGGTATTCCGGTTTCAGATTCACATTCATTGCTGCTGTCGGTTTCCAAGCCTCTTCGGATTTTGCTAGAGGTTTTACCTTCATCACCGGTGCTTTTGTCTTGTGAAGCATCGCATATTCTTATACTGAGCACAGGTACATTCTTACCGCTACATTTTTCAATTTTCACACATTTCTTCGGACTTGTTTTTGTCTCTTTGAAATTAACAGCTTTAACTTTCGATTTTTCAGGACTGGTTTCAACTGAACAAGACATCCTGTTTCTATCGCCGATGTGTTTCTCTGAACTAGACGCCTTTACTTTTTCGTGATCTCTTTCTACTCTCGGAATGTGATCGCTGTGTCGTCTGAAATTATCGGATATTATATCATTCTGATTGAGGTTATTGCCCAATCTCTCGCCGAGCAGGCCTGTATTGCGATTTATTGCCAGTTTAGTCAAATATGTGTTCACTCGAAGGTGACTTGAATTCAAGTCGGGTAAATGTATGGTCTTGTCACTGAAATCGAATACTTCGGGATTGACTTTGCCTCTACAATCGACTGTGATTGTGGTCGGTGGTTCTGCGTCCGGAAGAACCATATTAGGTTTGACTAATTTTTCTAAATATTTACTAGGAGACCCTTCCCCGCCGTTTCCAGTTTTGACGCATTTCTTTTCGCAGCAAAATTCCCCCCATGGTAGATTTTTTGGTGAAAATGCAATCTTCTTGCGAATGCTGTCATCTTTGATAGCTTTTGCCGCTGATGTTTCCAGAGGTGGCGGCTTGTGGTGTTCGTTCTGATTGGTTTTAGTCATTTTAACGATATCATAATTGACATCGCATTGTTGTGAAGCGGCGTCTATTTGTATATTTTTTGTAATAGTAAATTGTGTATTCTTGTCCATGTCGTATGTTTGAGATTGAAGACTGCGTTTACTTTGTGCCATTGGATCATCCGGTAACATAGTGTCTTGATTTAATGCATCTGGTATTAAAAAAACATATTAGGATATTACAAAAAATAAAAAGTGAATTGAGGATTAATACCATTATCCATAGATGCCTCATCTGCCATCCTGCCATACCTAAAAATAACATTGTTAATTTTTAATAATTACTCATAAATTGTCATCTAATTACCCGGTGTCATCAGTGCTGGAGCTTTTCACTGAAATATCTCCCATACTCCACGATCTCCTCACTTTGCCACCTAATTGACGAAGCAAGGGTGGTCTTTGGCCACCCACCCCTGATCTCAAAAGGGGAGGACGGGTCCGAAAACCTAATATTAAAAATACAACATACAATCATCAATACAATTAGTTTCATTTCATTAAAGTCACGTACCAATGCGATCTTCAGTTGGAAGAGCTTCTTCATCGTTAGTCATTCTTTTATTAGATTTTTCTTGACGAGCCAGTAAGTCTAATCCTAATGCTAAATTCGGTATATCCAATGGCGCACCTCCTAGAGCTTTGAGAAAATATCCTACGGTTATGTCTGCGGCCCGGGACCAGTTTTCTTCCTAAAAAAAAAAAAGAAAAATTTGTTTAAAATGAATCATATAATTGTACTGTCACTTATGGTTCGCGTTCCAATGTGAACAGTGAACTTATATTCTATAAAAGTGTCATGTTTTCCACCGGCACTACTGCATGCGCATATTATACATATACACTTACGCGGGCTATGAAATTATCATATAAATTGTTTACATAGTGACATATTATTTGTTGTTGAAGATATCAAGCAACTTTTAATGAAACACTTTACCATATTAAGTAAATTACGGTGTATTTTTATTAGAAAAATCGACAATTGACAGATTAACAGTACGAGCGGTAAAAGCAGTGCCTCAATTGCCTGTCATACGAAGCCTTTTGTGACTAAATTCATCTTTGTATTTCATGTTCTTGACGTAATTTTGGCATCTCTATATACACAATCTTGATTGATTGTGACCGAATACCTTCTGGTCTGACCACAAATTTATGAATTCTATACGTTACGTGATAATTTTGTTATTTTTTAATTATAAAATCGTACTATATACCTGTCTTGTCATTCTAGAATCAGTCGCTTCTCCAATATTTACACCATCTCTGCTCACAGAAAACGAAGAACTACTGACTGTACTAGAAGAACCGCAAGGCCCTCCAGACAATTTATGATCATCACTATTATTATCCACTTGAAGACGATCTCCAGGCTCTTCCAGAGATAGCTGAATAGCCAATTTTAATTGATCATCTGATAAGCTCGATTTATCCTCTACAATATTTCAATCATTAATATAATATTTACACAAACATGCTCACAAGACAAGTATTAAAATACCGTAATCCGAGGGTGTTCCGATTGAAACTGATATGTTGAGTCTCGTTGGCCGTTGACGATTATTTCTAGATGATGATGTATCTAAATATAAAAAAACAAACAATTAAGCTTATTATTAATAATACTAAATAAGCTATAAACAATAAAAGTATGCCTTGAGATGTGGATGTTTCTGAATCAGCTGCTCTTCTTGCTTGATCTTCTAACATTTGCAGCCTAGACATTTCCAAGGCGATTATCAGATCCATATTATACTCCGAAACATTTATATGATAAACTATGATAATTAAAAATATTATTAAAGTTGATTTAATAATGCGTGGTTAGTGTTTTTAATTACCATCAGCATCGGTTGATGTGGCTGAGTTTTCAATTGCTGTAGTTGGAGGAACCGTTATTTGAGGATCCTAATCGTTTAAAATAGGTTATCGCAATTGTTATTATTTAATTAAAAATTAATAATTACTTGTAAAATAGTATGATAGGGAAGAAATGGTTCTGGAACTTTGAGTGCTTCTCCCTGAGGTCCGAGAGATTTCTCCCAAGGATTGCGTGGGTCCAGTCTTCCCTTAGCCAATAATCTTGACTGAAAGTACATTCATTCATAATTATAAGGTTTTATATTTTGTAGGTTTTATAACATACCATCATCCTCAATTCGGGGGCAGATAGTAGAGAAGAAGGGGGCGGTGGTCTTGATAATCTGAGCACTGTAAGTCTCCACCCCCTCGCGGCATGAGTCGCCTTTTTCAATACAGAAATAGGGGCTTCAACAGCAGATTTTGTTATCATAGAAGCTAACCGTGATGTCCATTTTTCCAGCTCTTCCTAAATTTGTAAATGAATTAGTATATACTATTAAAATTCATATTAAATACTTTGTTACCATCGCAAAATAAAAAGCTGCTCTTTGTGGAGACTGCACTTTCAACGTAAACCAATAAACACATGATCCAATCAACACTCTTCGACACAAAGAAAGCTCTCTTGCCGTTTCTATCAACACTCCTAAAAATAATTTTTAAAACCTATTGTAAGTAGGAGAAGTTTAAGTAGCTTAATTTATTTATTTATATGTATACGCCTCGGGGGTTTTTTTGAGAAGATTTCTACAAAATTTGGTTTTTTAGACGTAACAACTTGTTAATTCATTGTCCGTCTGTAATCTTAACTATTACTAGTCACACAGGTCACCGACTTAATAATCAGTATTTACCTTACAATACAGGAAATCAGACTAAACCTGGAGTAAGACTATTTTATTAATATTATTCCCGATCTCCCAGTCGTAATAAACCATCATAAAATCAATTAATTTTTCACTTGGCAGGGATTTAAACCCATGACTACAGTATATATTAGTAGTAAAAATATAACATCAATATTTTTCACACAACTTATGGGCGACATTTTCATAGGAAAGGAGATTCCTTGTATTATTCTTAAAATATCATAAGTTGAAAGCTTTTGTCATTGTCATATAACCTCAGTTTGTAACACGCCAACGTTTCAGATTGGTCGTAATCAATAATATCAATTAATCGATTACTGACGTGGCACAAGCTCTACAAACATGATAAATGTATCTGATATTATCTTACACAATTAAAGATTTATGGAGATAATCCAACAAGGAGTGAGATGCTACTTTTACATTATTAAATTATTTACATACCAGATGAATCTAAAGTTTTAGCCTTGGTTGGCATTGATATAAGAATAGGCTTTTCTGTAGCCCAGAGTTGTTCGTGCCTACGATATCTCGCACAAGCCATTGCAAACCTCCATTGCTCTTGTGCTTCGACGTTTTGAGCCTGAAAATATGATATAATAAAAAGTCTTTGATGATATGTTTTAAAATATGTCAATACTTTGGCTTTAGAGATATCAGCTCTTTGAGTTTGGTTCGCTTTAGCTGCGGCATCTTCTCTAGTGCAACGAAAATAACCACCAGTTGTAGAACCATGGCGTTTCCAACTCTCCAAACAAACCCAACAAAAATCGAATTTGCACTAAAAATACATTATTTTTATGAACCATAATCAAACGCAAGGCATATCGAAACGCACTTTTGTACACTTCATGTGATTGCATCCATCATTTTTCTGAATGGGGCACGAACACGACGGACATGGTTTACAATGAGCCAATAGCCATAAACTGGAAGCTGCACTTTCAGCGCCAACAACAGCTGCTGATAATGGGGCTGATGGGGCAGCACCAGTTCGGGATAACCATCGATTCCAATCTGCACACCCTATGGGAGGATGGGCATCACCTACAAGAAATATTTATAACTCATAATTGGGGGCGTCTACACAAGACAATGCTCAAAGCAAAACTGATCTAAATGTCACATAACCAAGATGGCGGGCAATCAAAATAGTAACGGGACTTTTGCTCAAACCGCTATTATAATTATTACCATTGCACTCCCAACAGAAGAGATGAAAATCACCACAGTTAACCCCTCTTGAAATCATAGGATACCATCCTGGATAAAAATATTTTACTTCACCGACCACCACAACTGAAGGAACCTAAAACATGTATTGTGCCATTAGAATAAAATAAACAAACGAGAGAATGTGAGAAAGGATTCTAAATTTAGAAATAAATGAGGATAAAAAGTACCACTCGACTGATACTCGTGATAACAAAGGAAACCAGTGGAAAATGTAAATCGGAGGTTTTTACTAAATAAGGAGCAGTAGAACATCAATATACATCCTTAATCCGTTCCAGCTCATTGGCCTTCTTTCTATACAACATGTCTTTAATTGATCTTTAAATATTTCAATGGCTAAGGTATAATGCCAACACGACCACTAAATAAATAAATAATTTATTACAGTCAACGAATCACAAAAATTAAGCGAAGAGTATTACCATAGGACACTAACATCATAATAATAACTATTTTATTATTAATTAACTGTTTTTTATAAGACAACATAATTTGGCCCGTTTTTGTGGTCATGTTGGCGTTACATGTAAAGCTATAAATTATTTGAAGTTTAATTAAAGACATGTTTTATATAAAACATATTTGCCTCATAAGAAATAGACGGAAAATACATGGGTTTATTCATACAAGTATATTTTAATATCCTATATGAATGGCCAAGTAAAATATTTCGCGTCCAAACAGGACTCATACCAAGATGGAGGTTCCATTATGTCACAACATGAATTTTAGACAGTATTATTAATTTACCATAAGCTCAGCAGCCAGCAAACGCACAGCTCTTCCACAATTAGCCACTGGACACCATTTCATGTTACGAGAACTCTCGACAAAAGCCTTGATATCGAAAAGCAAATACTTTCTTTGGGTCTCAGGGGAGAGAGATTGTTGTAAAAGTACAGGAGGAGCAATCCTTCTGCATCGAGGTGCTGGACAAGTTGGCCTAGCATCACCTTCTCTAACTCTTCCTTCGAGATATTTCTTCCAACAATCCATACAAAATATATGACCACAAGCAGCACCTCTGGCTTCAGCCATAGTCACCTCTTCGCAACAAATCCCACACTTCAAATAAATAAAATTTAGTCAAATCTCTCTTTAAGTTGGGTATATTTTTAAATAATTGTACCTCAATTATTGTATTGGCTTCGTCTCCGTTTAAATTATCTTCAGGATGCTCACTATCCAAAGAGCCTCCTGGCAAAGAGACACCGGCAGCCTGACAACAAGCTGTCGGATCTTTTGTCCATTTCTCCACCAACACTTCCTTGCACCATTCTAAAAAATAATAATAACTAAATAATTTCATAGTTGCATTGCAAAACAAAGCATTTACCATTTTCTCTAAGCAATGCCTCGGCAGTAAAAAGAGACACTCTTAGCATGTCGCATGTGTCAACAAGTAATCTGTCTTTAGCCTCTCGTAGTTCTTGGGGCCGTAGACCTTCATGGGTATCTTCACCGACCAAATGATCCAATTCATCTTCTTTGGCTTCGGCGACTTCTTTGCTAGTCCAACTCCATCTTGGACTGCGCAAATCTACTTCTTCCTGCGACTAAAATATCATTTAACACAATATTATTATTATTTTGATGATAGTACATAAATATCAAACTGCAATATCACAACACAATAGCATTACAGGATGCTATTTCAAAGTGCCATGATTATACCGCAGTCATCATCAATACAAGAAAAACAAAAGAAAATTAACAACATCGGTAGGCTTTTTACCCAGAAAGAAAAAGACAGCTGACAAATAGGCAATAATCTATGTAAAAAGAGAAACAATAAAATCAATATTAAAAGAACATTAAGTTGCACGGGTACACAGGAACTCTGTAGAAACAATGGAAGAGACAGATAGAGTATGTCATTATCAGTCTCTTTGACAGCCCATTCATTAAAAAAAACACCCCAGGTTAGTGGACTGAATTTCTGTTTTTATTATTCACTAAACAAGGCGACCATGCATATAATTTTTGAAATCACAGTCTTATATGTTCCAATATCACTGGAATAAAGGATCCAAAAATAGAAGATTCAGTAGGAACATGTCCCTCCGGAGCTCCAACAAATTGTATGCAAGAGCGCTCAGGAGAAATTTTGTGGGGTACAGCTTATACATATTTGTTTACCAATATTGCAGCTTTTTCCAGTAGAGCTGCCAATCTTGTATGACCACCAGCAACAGCGCATTGAGCTGGAGTTCTTCCTAGACTGTCTTTAACTAAAGTGTGAGCTCCAGCTGATAATAATAACCGGCAACTAGTCATCATCCCCGCTCCTGCTGCTAAATGAAGAGCGCTGTTGCTTTCCTAATAAACAATCGCAAAAATGAGACACTAGACAAGAGTTTTAAACAAGAGATGTCTTACCCGATCTAAAGCATTGATCTCAATCCTATCTCTGTGATTTATAGTAGTTAAAGAAGCGCCTCTCCATTGGAGTAATAAGGATACACAGGCCGCTCTTCTTTCTTGGGCACTTGCAGTTAATACAGGGGGATGAACTATATTTTCAGGAGACTCTACTAAAGGATTACAGGCTGCTGTCGAACTGCTTCCACCACCTGTAAAAACTTATGGTCAATACAATCCCAAGCTTTTTGCCCCATTTATTTTACATTTGTCTTATATAAAATTAGTATTTGATTAAACTTCATATATTTTAATGCTCAATTAATTTATTATGACAGTTTGTGAGAATCTTCGGTTGTGATTAATGAGTGAGAATATGATGTTATAGTAACGTATGGCAACACTCTGACAACATATGAATAAAACAATTCAGCCTGTTATACATTATTTTTTGTGGTCGTGTTGACACAATTTTTTTTTATTTTTTTATTTTATTAAATAAGAGAAAACAGTTCTCCGGAATACCAGAGAACCTACATCTCTATGTGAAATTGTATATTAACATAATTCCTTATTCTACGGCAAATTAGATACATATTTACATATATAATAATATACAAAATAATATACAAAATAAACGAAAATAAAGAAAAATAAAGAATATAAAGCGTATGTAAAAAAGGTAAAAAACTTAATATAATAATTTTATTTAAATAGTAGTGTTCATTTAAATAGTTATTATAATTTTATTTAAATAGTTATTATCAATGTGAAAGCCTTTAAAATATGTAGGTCCGTATTCAATAAACGAGTGTGTCAGTGAGTCGTGTGTATACGAATAGTCTTCACTTACACACACCATCTAGCACGATTTAATTTGTGTAGTTCGTTGATCTGTAATAATTTTTTTTTAATAATTTGGCCCGTTACATGAAAATTTTTGAAGAGTAATTAAAGACACGTTGAATATATTTTTTAAATTTTCCTACCCATATTAAATAATGGTAAAGCATAATCAATATATTCTCGAAATAAAACGTAATTTGGGATAAGAATTTTTGCAGCATACATTGTTAGTCAAATATTTTTCATTGTTGGAAATGCAATATATTTCTAATAATTGATATTTCAGTGCAAATTTAAGCATTATTTACAAAATCGTCACTAGCTTTATTATCGATTACCTAATCTATCTTCGTTTCTAGGTTTTTTTTAAATACAAATATTAAACCGCTGGATAAACAATAATAATATAAATTTTTAGAAACTATATTATAAAACTCATTTCCTAAAAAAAACTAGACTAAATGATTGGCGATTTATTTCGCTCGTGGAGCTATCATTGGTCATTGTTATTTTAATTTGAAGTTAATCTGTCGGTGATCTATTTAACTATTACAGTTACACAGTTCACTGATCGGGCGGTTCTTCTCGACTGATTATTCGTCTCAATATTCACCTTACAATGCAGGAAATCAGTAAACCTGAATTCTACGCAATCGGATTTTTATTTTAATACACAATATGAACATACCACTTAATTGGACACAGCTGATAGCCAAATGATTTGGCGGAGGTGGAAACAATGGGCCTACACTACAAGCACTATGTAAAACAGTTTCATCAAAAGAATTCTTCTTGTTAGGATCTCCTCCCAAGTCATTTAGAAATGAGCGCAACAAGTGTTTCATGCCTACAACGATCAAAACATAGTATTATTAACAAACCACGATAATTACCACTTCAATTTTGGAGAATTTACCGTGTCTGGCAGCAAAATGCATGGCAGTATTGTGGTTTCTGCTTTCCCCATAGCTGCTATTCGGATCGAAGGTCCTCTTAAGGTCTGGAGAACTCTGATACAACTGAATGGCGGCATATTCGTCGCCATTTTGAATGCACTTTTTGAATTTCGAAGACGTGCTCCCCATGACCGCGACTTATTTGATTCCAACTAATTCAGCATCCCTTTTTTCCAGTCTTATCAATTAATTATATAACTTGTGCAATTATAAGTCTATTTGATTTCACGCACAGCGGAAAAATTACTTCTGAAATTAAAAATAATTAACAAGTAACACACAGTAAAATTTAAACATACACTCTGGCCTTTTATATGTAGCAATTTAAAGTGATTTTGTTCACACTTTAACGCCCAATAATACAACCACACAGTAAAATATATACATACACTCTGGCATTTTATATGTAGCAATTTAAAGTGATTTGGTTCACACTTTAACGCCCAATAATACAAACACACAGTAAAATATATACATACACTCTGGCCTTTTATATGTAGCAATTTAAAGTGATTTGGTTCATACTTTAACGCCCAATAATACAATCACACAGTAAAACATATACATACACTATGGCCTTTTATATGTAGCAATTAAAAGAGACTTGGTTCATACTGTAAAGCCCAATAAGGAAGCTCACAATACAGCCGACATATGCATACACTATGGCCTTTTATGTGTAGGAATTCATACTTTACTTACAATGATTCACGGCTGATGATTGTTTGTCCGAACAATTTCAAAATACCAACTATTTTAATGTCATGATCCCCTGTCGAGGCCCTCCAGGCCATCCTGGCACACCTGAAATGTGATTATTTAATATAATATGTGAGATCGGCGCGGCGCGTAAACAAGGAAGCTTTGTCTGGACCGTTTCCTTTGTATTTCCGCGCTTGTACAATATCACAAAACTACGGTTATTTTCAATTGTTATCGGGTAGTTAAATGGTCATTACCTTTGCAGACGGGATCATTGTGATATTGTTATTGTTTAGAGCATTGCACTCCTCAGCTGTAGACTGAATACTCTATCCGGGTGAAATATCTGGACCCCGTCTGCTCTCCAGACTATTGATTGAGGAATGGTAGTCAGCTGTGGCTACTTCATCTCTTCCAACCGCATACGAAACGCTCGAGTGGGAAAAAGACAAACGCTGTTTTGGATGAAACACTTTAATTTTGCACGCATGCGCATGGCGAACTCGCGAAAATGGAGGGATTCAAAAATAACCCAATTTTCAAAACAAAACTGCGTTCGGCGAAAATAAAAGCATTGTGCTTCGTTTGACATTAAGTTTATTTAATATTCAGTTCCTTTATACATTCTACAGAATTGAAGATTTAAAAGTCTTTTTTTTTGTTGGCCAACATAATTAAATACATAGATATTATACAAAAAGAAATGCAACTTTCGACAGTAATTATCAGAATCACAATCGTAGAACACTGTACGGCTTACATTTTTATTATATTCCTTTATTATTCGGTAAAATGTCTCATTATATTTGAATTTTCCGATATTAACAGAACAATCTTATAACATAATAATATAAATAGAATAAAATCTGCATTCAACTTTATAGTTTGTCCCATAAAACTGTAGATGTATTGTATCATATAATGTTTTGTGTAAATATCAGAAAGTTGAAATAAAATAATACAATAATCAAATATTACAGGAAATCGTTCAAATAAGTCAAAGCACTTCATTACACCCAATTGGACTAAGTCTGCTTACAATGCTACTTTTAGTCGCTTTTGGAAAAATATGCCACATTTAAGTACTTTTCAAATAGATTTGGACTCGATTCCTAAATTATAGTTGTCTTCAAAAGCGATAAGTTTTTTTTTAATTCTTAGCCATTACAAGAAGTACTTATTATAGTATCTTAGTAAATATCTTCAATTTTTTAATGAATGAAAGAGTATATTATACAAGATGAACTTTCAGTCAGTAATAAATATTTATAGGGATGTAGGATTTTGGTTTTTTATTAATTATTATTTGCAAAAAAATCTCTACAATGAGTGACCAAAAATATGAAATTAAGTGAAGGATAACATTTAAAGTATTTTTGCAATACCTTACTTTCCCTATAAATTTTAGATACCCTTTAATTTTTTTCTAGTAAAAATTTTAATTTCATAACATAGGTGCTCTTTTATTTTTAAATTTAAGTATATACATCATTAAGCTAATTATAAAATGTCATTTCTTAAACAAAGAGATAAATATTATAGTTTGAATAAGTAAAATAATTTTTAGGGTAACAATATTATAAGTACCACAAAATAATGCTAATTTTTGGCACCTTTTTAGAGCCACATTTCATAAAAACAAGTGCCACAATTTTGGCGGACTCTGGTAATTGTACACAAGAAACACCGATAATTTATTTCATATATAATTATTTTTTAAATCACTATGTGATTTTCAACACTACATAATCCGATTTATGTACATTTATACAAAGATTACACACACAATATATATTATATAATTTCAAAATGGAATACATATTTCAACAAAACCTCATCACATTCATAATAAGAATAAAGCCATTGAAGTATAAAAATAAAGCTCAGTTCATTAACATAATGATAAAACAGGGCGTACATATTTTAACATCATCCAAACCACGTTAAGCACATTTTTTGACAAAATAATCTGGATATTTTCATCGTTTGTAGTCATAAAAATACATAATTTGTCACATAGAGATTTTTCACACTTTACAACAAAAAAAAACATTGTAGTACGTTTATCAATATATTATAATATATGGCAAATTATCACAGATTTAACAATATAGTTAATTGTATAAGAAATTAAATTGAAATTCGTTTTATCGTTTGATGAATGTTACTTTTACTATTGTGTTACAGCAAAGAATACGATTCTTGCGCTGATCAACAGGAAGAAAAACATGACTATCCAGTGGTTCCCTATTCATCATATATTCGGATCCCGAGTTGGCGGAGCAATGGATTTGTACAATTTCTTAGTTTCACGCAATTCTTCTCGGAGACTGCATGGAAGCTCTAGAGAATTTATGCACTCCTCGTTTGGAATCATTTTGGAAAGATATAGTATGCAGCTTAGTTTCAAATCTCTCAATGGAGCTGTTATTTTCTGATTTGTTCTAATAACAGCTTGTCCCGCAATAGCCCTCATTAAAGCAGGATGAGGCGGACGAGCCGGAAGCTCCTGACCCCAAAACACCA
>JAGTTH010001715.1:0-30110 GCA_022606485.1 Agraylea sexmaculata
TGTCGTTTCCTAAAAAAAAAAATATATAATAAATTAAATGCTTCAATATTTTTTGTAATCTTTCAACTTACTTGTGTATCGGCAGAACCTTGAGTGGGGCCTTGTCCAGGAACGGAATACAATGGAGCGGCGAATGGTGGAGGAGCTCCGCAGAATGCCCCACGGTTTGTAGTAGACATCATTGCCATGGGATGTACTCCCGGGAACATAATACTCTGGGGTGCCAATGCCTGGTAATTTAATAATATTATAAGTAAAAATGTTTAAAGTAAAATTTTAATAGAATTATTTACTTGTAAGTCATTTTCATAGCTCTGTCTGAGTTTGGCAGAAATTTGAGCTTCAGCTCGAGCCATGTTTTCAATTTCACCCTTCACGGTGATGATTCTCTCCAAGTTGAAGCTATTGATATCGTTGATTGAAGAAACTGTGATCTTAGTATCAGTATCTTGCATTATGCGCTTGATGGTGTTTCCACCCTTGCCTATGATACGGCCAATCAGATTGTTGTGAGCGAGCATCTTCAAGGAAATCTCACTGAAAAATAAATATTTATTAACGTAAGATTTCTTTAATGTTGGTAATTAATCTAACTTACCCTTTGTTTGTATTGTTGGCTTCTTGTTGCATGACTTCCAATATGCGTTTGCATGCATTGGTACAATTTTCAGGATTTCCGAACACTGTAATGGCCTTCTCCAAACTTCCCACATTATCCTTGCGGTGGACATCTACTCTAGCATGGGACTGTTGGGTGATGAGCCGAATAGTGCTGCCCTGGCGACCAATGATGGCACCGACCATGTCACTCTGCACCAAAAGACGGAGTGGAAAATCTGTAGAGCGGGCTTGTCCACCTGTACGGCCACCAGCGCGGTTGTTTCTACGCTTTTCAAGAGCTTCAACTTTGAGACGATTGCCTCCGTCAAGTTCCATTCCATTAAGACCGTTCACCGCCCTGCAAGTTAGAATAAAATAAGTACAAATTAAACCATAAAAATAGTAATATATTATTTTATTATACTATTAAGAGATTCCAATCCCAAAAACAATTTTCCCGTGAGTTTTTTTAGGATCTAAACTACCTTTCTTTTTCAAAATTATCAAGACAATTGCTAAATAGATACAAGGGAAAATATTAAAACACCAACAAAAAGTAACAGCTAATTCAAAATTTAATATTACGGTACTTAACAAAAAATATGCTCACTTGTTAATGTTAAGTAAATCACCATTTTAAAAACGGTTAAAGTGATTATAAAAGTGCAATTTTTTAACTGTACATATAAGTTTTTCATATTATTGATTTTAAAACAGATTTGTTTTTATAGAACTATAGTATGTTTTCATATATTTTGATATTTGTATAACTTATAAATGCCATATTAGCTTTTATTATAATAATTTTTCATATTCTCAACGGATAAGCCTCCGATATGGATGCATTATTGTTTTATCGATGATAACTGCATAATTTACCTCGTTTTTTTTTCTGTGTATGATAATACAGAAGACAAAATGAAATATATATATATATATACTCACTGCTGAGCTTGTTCCTGGGTTTCGAATGTAATGTGGACGGTAAGAGAGTTGGGATCCCTGCTGTTGACCTTCTCGCAGTGTTGTACATTTCCATAAGGAGCCAACATGGGACCAATATCCTCGAAACGATAGTGCAGGGGTACTCCACTGATGGATACCTTGGACGATTGACTGCATAACAAAATAACTTCATCATTTAATTGTACTCCGACAGGTGGGAACTGGGATTAAGATGCAAATGTGGGGGGAAGCCTAATCAATGCTCCCAGGCGATGGTTGCCATGGATTCGGCATTCAGCCTCCACAACCCGGAAAAAGGGGGGCGTAAATTATAAATTATATTAAATAAGTTTTCATTAATGAATCGGTCATAGATATAAATAATCGTGTATTGTTGGACTCTTCTCTATTTGATAATATCATAAAAGTGTCTTTCTCACGCATCACATTTATAGTGACCACTGAGAGTGGTTGTGACAATAATATTCTAAACATCTTAAAGTAGTCAGCTGTAAAAATTGTGCCTAAACCTATTTGAGTCCATATGACACGTAGTAACAATGCATTTGCCATTTTACTGTGAAATATAACTGAAGATACGAAGAGATTGTGTCTTCCTCACTCAATATATTTCTAGTGACCACTGATAGTGGTTGTGACAATAATATTTTAAACATCTTAAAGTAGTCAGCTGTAAAAATTGAGCCTAAATCTATTTAAGTCCATATGACATGTAGTAACAATGCATTTACCCATTTTACTGTGAAATATAACTGAATATATGAAGAGAGAGATTGTGTATTCTCACTCAACACACATTTCTAGTGACCCTTGAGAGTGGTTGTGACAATACTTTTAGCAGTAAAAATTGAGCCAAGATATTTGAGTCCATATGACGTAGTAACAATGCATTTACCCATTTTACTGTGAAATATAACTGAATATGAAGAATTGTCTCCCTCACTCAGCACATTTCTAGTGACCACTGAGAGTGGCTGTGACAATAATATTGTAAACATGTTAAAGAAGTAGTGTTTGGTAAAAAGTGAGCCTAGATGTATTTTAGTGTATGTTTGAGTCCATATGACATGTAGTAACAATGCATTTACCCATTTTACTGTGAAATATAACTGAAGATATGAAGAGAGATGTTTACAGTATAATGTTTGCCAGGTAATTGATGTTTTTGGCTACTTGATGTGCTTGAAGTAATTTAGCCACTCATGCGATATCTTATGTTTATATCTATGGGTGAAAGAGAGTCGATGAATTATCAATACAACATAACCTCACAGCGGTATATTGCGTGAAGTTTTCCGTAGAAGTGGTGATTGTTTGCGAGCGTGTGTTTGTAGTTCCCGCGTTTTGTAGGCGAAGCGACATGGGCGACGCCGGCCGGGCGGCGTGGCACCGCAGCCATGAACACATACACAAGGTTTATTTATATCCAGCACGAGGATGTATTGGTGAGCGGGGGGCTTTAGTCAACGAACCTGGCCTGCTCCTGATCCTCCGGCTCGAAGATCTGGTCGTGCGACTCTTGCGAAATCACATCGGCGATATCCGCGAAACTTTGATTTTCCATGGTGTGACGTATGGGATCGGATAATACTACGAGAGACTACGAGAGACCTGGAGCGGTCCGCTAACGGCGACGGTCCGCAGCACAATGAGGCGTGGGGCAGATTGCGGGGCGGGGCGTCGAGGGGAAGGGATGGGCGGTGGTGGGGCGGGCGAGAGAGGGGAGTACAGCCGCCACAAGAGTCGAACAGCGCTCGCCTCGCGCGCTTTTCATCTCACACATACACGCGCACTCGGGGGTCTTCCTAGCACCTAGCATCTAGCATCTAGGCACTGCTAGCCTACTAACCTCCCCCCTCCCCCGCACCTATAGGAATATCATAGAGAGTGCACGGACGCGGTGAGAGAGCGAGACGAGCGTACTTGGATCATGACCACCAACAACAACAGGTGGTGCACTGCATTTTACTACTATTTACTACAAGCTTACGCGACGAGAAAAACTAAATTAATAGGGGCATTCACCTCTACGCGTGGCAATACTAGGCTCAGAGGATGCCCGAACCGGTTTTTACAATTCAATGATTACATTTTTTACAACCATTATATACGGCTACTTATTACGAATTAGACGGGCTTTAACATTAGGAGATGTAGAAGATGGATGGTTCCTCTTGGATGATGATGCATATAGACTAATAAGGTCCTTAGGAGGATCTTGGGTCCTGTTCAGGAGGCACCGGGACTATTTAGAATTAGACGGAACGATGAGATTTACTCATTATATAAGAGCGTGAACGTAGTGCAGTTTATTAGGGCTTTAACATTAGGTTGGGTTAAAGAGCAGGAGGGATAGTATCGGAAATACTATCCAGCAAGCCTGTGGGTAAGAGAAGGCAGGGTAGACCTAGGCTAAGATAAGGTAGTTACGGGTTTAGGAATTAATAACTGAAGGAAGATGCTGGTGCGGGAAGCCTTGGTTCATCACTGAACTGGAGTGCTTATGATGATGATGATATATTTTGATTGTATTCAATGATAGAATAAGTAAAACTTCATCTATGAAACAATGTATTTTATTAAATTAAATACCGTCCCTTTATAAGAGGTTGGCCAAGAGTCTTTCAGATCTAGTAGATCTATCGAGTGAATGGAACCTGAAGCTAAAAAAATCCAAGGACTAATAATAACTTATGGGTTAAAAAACCCGTATAATTAAAAAAAAATACCATCTACCTCGGTAATAACATCAGGTTTACCCTGATTTCATGTATTGTAAGGTGAATACTAAGTCGAGTAGAGCCACCTTTCAACGAACAACTTCAATAAAGCTTGGGATTCCTAGGCATGCGTCGCCGTAAACGTACACCGTAAATAGTTGCTTTGCTGTACTTTTTATCCGTTTTTTGTTAATGAGTGCCTCGACCGAGGCTCAGACGAGGCATTAACGAACAAAAAACCGATCATAAATGTAGCTAAGTTACTCTACTATCGTATTTACGGTGACGTATTGCATAAAAATGAACTGAAAACATTCAAGTTACGTAGCTAGCTGATTGTTTGAAGAAACCAACCCTTAGACTGGATCTAATTATTATACACCACCAGACTAAATCAGGCAGAGAGACGTGTGTCTAAAATAGGGGTTGCAAATCACCTAACCTCGGCCAAGGGGGTGCGAATACCGAATTTCATCATTGGAAAATGAGAAAAAAATCTTTACACCAATAATAAAAAAATAGATACACAGTAGAATCTTGATTTTTTTTATTGCAATTCATTAAAAGAGGCGTCAAAGACATAACCATTAAGATTGACTATAACCTAACCTAATCTGAGCATCGATATACTTTGAAGAACCTTTTTGGAATATTATAAAACAATTCACTGTCCTAAAACCCCAATTGCTACGAAATGACTACCAAATTCGATAATTAACTCATTGTTATAGCTTAGCCAGCCTTCATGCACCTTGAACATGGCGGAAGATGGTAATTATGATCAAGAGGTTATAATATTTCAAGTGCAATTGATGAAAATATTATGTTATCAAAATAACACGCCTCGTTAACTGATTCTAATGTACAAATCTGTAAATGGAGCTAATTAAAAATGGTATTTCCTAAAAGTCAGAAATGGAAGCAATTTTGGATACGAAAGAGGGTTCTTGGACAATTCAGAAATGACAAATTAGAACAGATAAATCAGAACTATGTGTTATTTTACAAGCTACCATCAATTTTAATAAAATAATAATATAAGTAGGCATATGATAAATTTCAAAGAATTTTTATTATAGTTATTGGTTATTATTGGGGACCAAACAAGGTAATTAAACGACAGAATAATTATGTACACCTCTATCGAGATTTCACACGAACTGACATTTAGCACGCTTATTAAACAATTAGTCCTCTACTTGGTCCTACATCTTGATGTTTTTTGTAGTAAACAGTCGTTAAAGACATAAATTCAAGATGGCGATACAAGTGGATCAGCCAACAATGAGGCAACACTGTAATTGTAATCGACGATTCCGATATATCGGGTGTATCAAGTTATAAATACTATCACCATGCAGCAGGCCATACAACTGCATGTATACATACCAAGATGGGGGACCAAACAAGGTGATTAAACAACAGAAATGTTCACCTCTATCGAGATTTCACACGAACTGACATTTATCGCGCTTTAACAATTAGTGCTCTACTTGGTCCGCCATCTTTATATTTATACATGCAGTTAGTATATCTGGTGGACTTGAACTAAACGAGAACATTTAAGATGGGGGACCAAACAAGATATTTTTTTAATTATACGGGTTTTTTAACCCATAAGTTATTAGTCCTTGGATTTTTTGTAGCCTGTCCATTCACTGATAGATCTACTAGATCTGGAAAGACTCTTGGCCAACCTCTTATAAAGGGATGTATTAATTAATAAAATACATTGTTTCATAGATGAAGTCTTTACTTATTCTATCATTGAATACAATCAAAATATATCATCATCATAAGCACTCCAGTTCAGTGATGAACCAAGGCTTCCCGCACCAGCATCTTCCTTCAGTTATTAATTCCTAAACCCGTAACTACCTTATCTTAGCCTAGGTCTACCCTGCCTTCTCTTACCCACAGGCTTGCTGGATAGTATTTCCGATACTATCCCTCCTGCTCCTTAACCCAACCTAATGTTAAAGCCCTAATAAACTGCACTACGTTCACGCTCTTATATAATGAGTAAATCTCATCGTTCCGTCTAATTCTAAATAGTCCCGGTGCCTCCTGAACAGGACCCAAGATCCTCCTAAGGACCTTATTAGTCTATATGCATCATCATCCAAGAGGAACCATCCATCTTCTACATCTCCTAATGTTAAAGCCCGTCTAATTCGTAATAAGTAGCCGTATATAATGGTTGTAAAAAATGTAATCATTGAATTGTAAAAACCGGTTCGGGCATCCTCTGAGCCTAGTATTGCCACGCGTAGAGGTGAATGCCCCTATTAATTTAGTTTTTCTCGTCGCGTAAGCTTGTAGTAAATAGTAGTAAAATGCAGTGCACCACCTGTTGTTGTTGGTGGTCATGATCCAAGTACGCTCGTCTCGCTCTCTCACCGCGTCCGTGCACTCTCTATGATATTCCTATAGGTGCGGGGGAGGGGGGAGGTTAGTAGGCTAGCAGTGCCTAGATGCTAGATGCTAGGTGCTAGGAAGACCCCCGAGTGCGCGTGTATGTGTGAGATGAAAAGCGCGCGAGGCGAGCGCTGTTCGACTCTTGTGGCGGCTGTACTCCCCTCTCTCGCCCGCCCCACCACCGCCCATCCCGTCCCCTCGACGCCCCGCCCCGCAATCTGCCCCACGCCTCATTGTGCTGCGGACCGTCGCCGTTAGCGGACCGCTCCAGGTCTCTCGTAGTCTCTCGTAGTATTATCCGATCCCATACGTCACACCATGGAAAATCAAAGTTTCGCGGATATCGCCGATGTGATTTCGCAAGAGTCGCACGACCAGATCTTCGAGCCGGAGGATCAGGAGCAGGCCAGGTTCGTTGACTAAAGCCCCCCGCTCACCAATACATCCTCGTGCTGGATATAAATAAACCTTGTGTATGTGTTCATGGCTGCGGTGCCACGCCGCCCGGCCGGCGTCGCCCATGTCGCTTCGCCTACAAAACGCGGGAACTACAAACACACGCTCGCAAACAATCACCACTTCTACGGAAAACTTCACGCAATATACCGCTGTGAGGTTATGTTGTATTGATAATTCATCGACTCTCTTTCACCCATAGATATAAACATAAGATATCGCATGAGTGGCTAAATTACTTCAAGCACATCAAGTAGCCAAAAACATCAATTACCTGGCAAACATTATACTGTAAACATGTCTCTTCATATCTTCAGTTATATTTCACAGTAAAATGGGTAAATGCATTGTTACTACATGTCATATGGACTCAAACATACACTCAAATACATCTAGCCTCACTTTTTACCAAACACTACTTCTTTAAGATGCCAAAGTATTATCACAACCACTCTCAGTGGTCACTAGAAATGTGTTGAGTGAGGAAGACACAATCTCTTCATATATTCAGTTATATTTCACAGTAAAATGGGTAAATGCATTGTTACTACATGTCATATGGACTCAAATATATCTTGGCTCAATTTTTACCGCTAAAGTATTGTCACAACCACTCTCAAGGGTCACTAGAAATGTGTTGAGTGAGGAATACACAATCTCTCTTCATATATTCAGTTATATTTCACAGTAAAATGGGTAAATGCATTGTTACTACATGTCATATGGACTTAAATAGATTTAGGCTCAATTTTTACAGCTGACTACTTTAAGATGTTTAAAATATTATTGTCACAACCACTATCAGTGGTCACTAGAAATATATTGAGTGAGGAAGACACAATCTCTTCGTATCTTCAGTTATATTTCACAGTAAAATGGGTAAATGCATTGTTACTACGTGTCATATGGACTCAAATAGGTTTAGGCACAATTTTTACAGCTGACTACTTTAAGATGTTTAGAATATTATTGTCACAACCACTCTCAGTGGTCACTATAAATGTGATGCGTGAGAAAGACACTTTTATGATATTATCAAATAGAGAAGAGTCCAACAATACACGATTATTTATATCTATGACCGATTCATTAATGAAAACTTATTTAATATAATTTATAATTTACGCCCCCCTTTTTCCGGGTTGTGGAGGCTGAATGCCGAATCCATGGCAACCATCGCCTGGGAGCATTGATTAGGCTTCCCCCCACATTTGCATCTTAATCCCAGTTCCCACCTGTCGGAGTACAATTAAATGATGAAGTTATTTTGTTATGCAGTCAATCGTCCAAGGTATCCATCAGTGGAGTACCCCTGCACTATCGTTTCGAGGATATTGGTCCCATGTTGGCTCCTTATGGAAATGTACAACACTGCGAGAAGGTCAACAGCAGGGATCCCAACTCTCTTACCGTCCACATTACATTCGAAACCCAGGAACAAGCTCAGCAGTGAGTATATATATATATATATTTCATTTTGTCTTCTGTATTATCATACACAGAAAAAAAAACGAGGTAAATTATGCAGTTATCATCGATAAAACAATAATGCATCCATATCGGAGGCTTATCCGTTGAGAATATGAAAAATTATTATAATAAAAGCTAATATGGCATTTATAAGTTATACAAATATCAAAATATATGAAAACATACTATAGTTCTATAAAAACAAATCTGTTTTAAAATCAATAATATGAAAAACTTATATGTACAGTTAAAAAATTGCACTTTTATAATCACTTTAACCGTTTTTAAAATGGTGATTTACTTAACATTAACAAGTGAGCATATTTTTTGTTAAGTACCGTAATATTAAATTTTGAATTAGCTGTTACTTTTTGTTGGTGTTTTAATATTTTCCCTTGTATCTATTTAGCAATTGTCTTGATAATTTTGAAAAAGAAAGGTAGTTTAGATCCTAAAAAAACTCACGGGAAAATTGTTTTTGGGATTGGAATCTCTTAATAGTATAATAAAATAATATATTACTATTTTTATGGTTTAATTTGTACTTATTTTATTCTAACTTGCAGGGCGGTGAACGGTCTTAATGGAATGGAACTTGACGGAGGCAATCGTCTCAAAGTTGAAGCTCTTGAAAAGCGTAGAAACAACCGCGCTGGTGGCCGTACAGGTGGACAAGCCCGCTCTACAGATTTTCCACTCCGTCTTTTGGTGCAGAGTGACATGGTCGGTGCCATCATTGGTCGCCAGGGCAGCACTATTCGGCTCATCACCCAACAGTCCCATGCTAGAGTAGATGTCCACCGCAAGGATAATGTGGGAAGTTTGGAGAAGGCCATTACAGTGTTCGGAAATCCTGAAAATTGTACCAATGCATGCAAACGCATATTGGAAGTCATGCAACAAGAAGCCAACAATACAAACAAAGGGTAAGTTAGATTAATTACCAACATTAAAGAAATCTTACGTTAATAAATATTTATTTTTCAGTGAGATTTCCTTGAAGATGCTCGCTCACAACAATCTGATTGGCCGTATCATAGGCAAGGGTGGAAACACCATCAAGCGCATAATGCAAGATACTGATACTAAGATCACAGTTTCTTCAATCAACGATATCAATAGCTTCAACTTGGAGAGAATCATCACCGTGAAGGGTGAAATTGAAAACATGGCTCGAGCTGAAGCTCAAATTTCTGCCAAACTCAGACAGAGCTATGAAAATGACTTACAAGTAAATAATTCTATTAAAATTTTACTTTAAACATTTTTACTTATAATATTATTAAATTACCAGGCATTGGCACCCCAGAGTATTATGTTCCCGGGATTACATCCCATGGCAATGATGTCTACTACAAACCGTGGGGCATTCTGCGGAGCTCCTCCACCATTCGCCGCTCCATTGTATTCCGTTCCTGGACAAGGCCCCACTCAAGGTTCTGCCGATACACAAGTAAGTTGAAAGATTACAAAAAATATTGAAGCATTTAATTTATTATATATTTTTTTTTTTAGGAAACGACATTCCTTTACATCCCTAACAATGCAGTAGGTGCTATTATTGGAACCAAAGGACTGCACATCAGAAATATTATTCGTTACAGTGGCGCATCAGTCAAGATTGCTCCTCTTGAGCAAGATAAACCACAAGATCAACAAATTCTGGAAAGGAAAGTTACTATTGTAGGCAGCCCAGAGGCTCAATGGAAGGTAATTTATCTATGAAAAATATTTTTATGGGGAAAATGTATGGTAAATAATATTTTTTTCATCTGCGCAGGCTCAATTCTTGATCTTCGATAAAATGAGGGAGGAAGGATTCGTATCGGGAACTGACGATGTCCGCTTGACTGTAGAGATATTGGTAGCCAGTTCTCAGGTTGGCCGTATCATTGGCAAAGGTGGTCAAAATGTTAGAGAATTGCAACGTGTCACCGGATCTCTGATCAAATTGCCAGAACAAGGTGTCGCCCAGATCGACCAAGACACCACTGTTCATATTATTGGGCCTTTCTATAGTGTTCAGGTAAGTGACTGAGACATTTTGAGGAAGCATGACCAAAAAAATATACCAGCCTTAAATTTGCTAAAGTCTGGTGTCTGATAGGATCACAACGATATTGGTTTTCAAGTTATTAAGAACCCAAAACAACATGATATTGTCACTAGAATTTTGTTGAGAATGTGTACGGATTTTTTTTTCGATGATGTGATTCTTTTACCCTTTTTTTTTCGTGAAAGATAATATACATCAAGTTATATTCAGTGAATGAGGATTCTTAAGAATGGTGATTTGAATGACTGATATTTTGCGTTGTTATTTTCGTTTTTTGTTTATTTTTTATTTTGCTTTAAAATTGCGTTGATTTTATTCTTCGCGATGTTTGTGATATTTTCATCGTCTGGAGACTTGTAGAAGATAAGTATTGATACATTATTTTGCAATGGGCGTTTTTCGACTAGTAACAATTAATGAAAGTGGACTATATGACATTATTTTCAACTTTTGTATTTGTAGAATATCGCAAGTGCAGGATGAGGGAACTTGACATAATAGTCCAGGGTGGATATATTGCCATATAATGTAAAATGCCCATAGGAAAATACTTGCATCGAAATATTGAATCCGGTGCCGAATGAAACTATTTCACGGTTAATCGCTTAAAAGAAAAGGTGAGATTGAGAGTCACTTCATTCTTGGTATAGTTTTTTTTTTTTTTTTTTTTACATTTTATCAGAATGACATGCGTTCGATTTTGCATCATTGTATTTTTTAAATAAAAATATTTCAAAATTATACTTGTTATTATTTCTCTGCGGTAAGAATGTGAGACTAAATTCTAGTGACAATATCACGGTAACAAATTAATTCATAATATTCATCACCAATATACATACATTTCTATTTGTTGTACTTATGAATGTGAGATTGAATGAGGTCCATATTAAGTTTCGATAGCAAATAAAAATTAATATATTATCATATTAATAGTAAAAAATTAAGATATTATTGATTATGGGAGTGATCTAAAGTGATGGTTAAAATTAATACGATAGTTAGTGAGCTACACTTATGATTGGTTTTTTTTGTTAGTTAATACCTTGTCTGAGCCTCGGACGAGGCACTTTTTTAAAAAAAATCAAAAGAACAGCAAAGCCCCTCTATTACTGTGTATGTTTACGGCGACGCATGCCTAGGAATCCCAAGCTTAGTATTGCAGAACAATGAACTATCCAATCGATTTATCATAATAATAATTTGTAATGTAAAATAAGTATGGGTATTAAAGGGTTTACTTTATTAAATTCTCGGAATGGGAATTAATTTTTTGAGTATGTGAAAGTGTATTGTGAACTTGGTTATTTGGTATTTTTTAAAGGTTGGTAATTTTATGTTATTGAGATATGTATTTGTGTTGTTTTTTTTCTGTTTCCAGTCTGCCCAGCGTCGCATCCGAGCCATGGTTATGCAGGCCACAGCCCCCAGTCGTCACCGTCGTGCGGGAGCTCCGCCGACAACACCCCCCCAACAACAATAAATCAAGCCACATTAAAACACCCGAACAATCGCTGATTACTCCTCTACTATTTGGCTATGCCAAAGCATGTTGGAAGAAGATAAGTATGTAAATGAAAACATCTGTGTATTATAAAAAAAAATCATCCGATTTGAAAAATTTCGATCAAAGCAGATGACAATTATTATCAAATCAATCATTGTATCAATTTTAAGTTTAAGAAAACTTGTGTAATTTAACAATCAAGAAGTGTCATCTGCTTTGTGACTTATTTGTTAACTTCGACGAGAGGAAACTGCACGTGTATGTAATAAGGTAAAATCGTGTGCCATAGTTGTGCACTTTTTTTAATTATGTGTGGAATGTTAACTTGATCGATTTTAGGGGTGACTTTTTACCAGGGGTTATAGTTTTTATTAGGGATCATTGATATTATCAGTGAGATTTTTTTTTTTTTTATAGAGTAAATGTATATTGCTGTATGTGTTTCCTCTTGTAAGGTTATTGTCAGATCTGAGATGTGTGATACATTTATAATACACTTTTGTTGTGTGACTATTCAATAATGATACTATTGTTGATAAGTAGGGAAATTTATTTTGTTAATTGAAATTATTTTAGACTTACATGTGTGTATATACATAACCATACTTATACATAGGGGTGAAATCAAGCGTTTGTTTTCCATGGCACTCATCATCACTGCCGTTTTTTTTTCATTATTTTTAACTATAAAGAAATCATTATTCACTTAATCAAATTGTCATGAGACATATCCATAGACATTGGCCTTAAGGTGGCAATAAAATCGGTCTTTACGATCATTATCTTATTCAACTGGAATAACAATCAATTCTTTATGGCAAATAAAATTTTGGGGCTTGCATTCTTTCATCAATAAAGGCTTGATTAATTGAGTACAAAAATATGTAAGAATGTTTGTTTCATTATGGGAATTTTTAGTATACATATATTGTCAGAAATGATGATGTGTCATTTATATAGATTATTTTTTTTTAATATTCGTTATGTTGTGTTCAAAGCCATACATTTTCCTGTGCAAACATAATAAAAACAATTTTTATGCTTTAGTAGTACCCTATCTACCTCTTTGCCTATTTGTATGTTGTTGACACAGAAGATCAGTTATCATATTAAACATTAAATCTGTTATAATTGAAAAAAAGAAATATTTATATCTTATATATAGTCAATTTGTCACCATTAACAGAGTGCTAAATCTGAGATTATTTATTGAATGTTATTTTAAATATGTACATATTTAAGATATTCCTATTTTTATTCTATTTAGATTTGCATAATGTAATGATTTATTATGTTGTATATCACAGGAAATGTTGGTGAAGATGCAAAATATGTGTGTAGGCTTTTAAGATTTTTTTAATTCCATAGTTGAAGTGAAGTTTTAATCAAATTCGAATGAAAAAAAAAAATAATAAAGCAATCGGGTAATTATGTACGGTTTAGAAATTCATAAGCACTTTCATATAGATAAAAGTTCATTTACAACTTTGATTCAAGACACTCTAGTCTTAATTTAAATCTTTTTGAATAAGTGTTTTATGTTATAAAACTGATTGTATGGTTAGTATTATTAGTGAGCTGGGACATGAGTTTGTGTCCTAATTTTTATCAAATTAAGGTTAGTTTGTGTATAAAATTATGAATTACACATTCACACCGTACAGGTTGAAATTGCACATGAAACCGTTTACCGTCTTCCCATAAAGCATGACAAAAATACTGCCACATTAATAATCCTTTTGTTAATAAATGACGCAATGAGTTGTAAAATATACATACACTCGATTTAATCAATTATATAATAATAATTATATTGTATGATTCATACAATGACGGTCTGAGGAAAATTGTCACAAATCAGATTTCGGTTAATCAATTTCCATTTGGTTTTATCCAAAAACAATAAAATCCAAACAGATACGATTTGTGGCATAAATACGTCATTTTTCCTAGCAGTACAAGATAATGATGCCTTAATTGATATTTCTATATATACAGATACACACAGCTAACACATAACTAAATATGTATACACAATACATACACACATATACAAATATCAAAATATTTTTATTTTTAAATGCAGTTATAAAAGAAATACATTTAATATGTTTAAGTACTTAGGTAAGTCCTCTCATTTGATCGAAATTAACTAAAATCAAATTTTCTTTGTACATGAATTTTAACACGCGGTCTTTAATCCGCGTGCAGTACACATTTTGGATTCATTCGCATTTATTAATACAGTTTACCAATTACCTCAATTTGTTTGATATGTAAAAGCCGGTGCTATTTTCATATATTCACATATTCACATTTAGTATTTTAATAGAACAGAACAGAGACTCTTTTATTGTTAATTATATGTTTCTATACAATGAATATAAGTTTTCAAGACACAAGTCCATTTGCACATACAATAATCAAATGCAATAAATTATATACACGAATTAATTCAATCATCCCTGTTAATGTTAATTTCTTGTAAACGAATGAATGGTGCATAATATGAAGTCCTTTTATTGAACAGTATCAATTTACGTTAAAGATAATATAGTTTCAATCTACGGTACATTGTTACAACTTGGATATATACTATTGTCATCACCACTATTATTTATGTCTGTGTTCCCCGATTACTTGAGAATTGCTATGCTTTTTTGCTTGTAAATAATGCAGATAGTTGTAATTTTTAGTTTATGAGACGACTTATCGTATAACATCGGATGAGTCAAAATGCGATTAAAACAGGGTCATCTGCCATTTGACGTGGCGTTCATTAAACCGAGTTGTTTTTTTTTTTTTTTTAATATAGAATATTTGAAATCAAATCAGACCTCTTTACACAAACACGCAATTCATATGAACAATCCACTGAAGAATGACAATGTTAACCCAAGTTATTCTTCGCATGTCCCCTTCCACATGAGAATGTGTATATTTATATTGTTGATATAAATATATGTCGGTTTAAGAGATGTATTGCTTCTAGGTTTTGTTTCATATCCTCATCAGTTGACCTGTTGCCTATTTCCGAATGAAAGAGAACAAAGTTAAACATCAAATAAATATATGCATGAACCTATTATATTTTCGGATGGTAGGGCGGTCTAAACAGTTGTAATTCAGCTCTATCAACTACCTTACTTAGTAACGAGTAAGGCTTCCATTTTTCCGAGAGCGAGACTTCGGCTGAGGTATTTCAACCTTGTATATAGGAATATGAAAGTTTGTCTTCAACAGTGACATGAAAAGTGAATGAAAGCGAGATGAGAGAATGAGATTTTTGTGATTGGGTAAATTTTCGAGTTCTGACACATTATTTTTGATATTTGATCATGATTGGTGACAATTATTAGCAGCAAATCGGAAGGAGTGAATGAGATTAGGCGGTCGACTAGATTTTAACACTTCTAGTAAGATGTTGTTATTTGTTTTGAATAATTCCTTAAGTTTTATACTTATATATTATATATTAATAGAAATTGAACTAAAGAACTTTAAGAACGACGTGATACCTAACCGTAACGTGTGGCGGCAAATCCGCTGCGTTGTTTTTTCTATCATAGAATTTATGCGATGAAGTGAATAATTCTTAAAACTAAAGTAAACAAATCAAGTTTGTACGTGTGCCAAGTGAGAGATATTTTTAACATTGAGAGAAAGAGAGAGAGATTATTATTAAAATGTGAAAAAGAGATGAAAAATATAAATAATTTGTTATAAATCCTTATTGTAAGGCTGCCCATGTGTATATTTTTATACATTCATAGTTTGTTGATGAGTGATTTTTCTACAATGCATTTTTTCAGTTATGACCGACTGGTCCTCATTTATTTCATTAATCAACTTGATTTTACAAAGATATTTCAACATTATACCATGAGATAACAAATATATCTATTTTTCTTTGTTATTTATTATAGGGCAGATATTTTCAAGGTTCATATACACGATGTTTGTTTATTACATACAAACCATTCTCTCTTGTTCATAAGTAATATTGAATCTTATATTTATTGTTTTTTTTCCTTTTTAATATTAATGTTCATACTTCAATCTTTAAAATGTTCAATGATGTTCACGTACTACATGCTTAAGCTAAATTTAAACATGATGAATCTCACGATCTGAACAAAAGAAAGATTCACGGCAATCGTTCAATAGTCAAGGATGACAAAAAGTGTAGAGAAAGAAAAAAAAACGCAACGAGTAACCATTATAGTGGTGCTTTACGTCAACGTAGGTACACATTTCAATTTTTGACAAAAACAAAGCACACGGGGGATTATCGACAGGAGACAATTAAATTATCGGGAATTCTGTTGAGATTGACATCTCTCTCCGTCGATCGAACCCATCGCTGAAATTTTCTTTTAGTAGTTTCGAAAGAATTTTGGATAAAATACTTTGACCCGAATCAATTCCAATAAGTTTCAGCGTCTTTGTATCTCGTATGGCAATGCAATGAAATAATTAAAATTAGATCGTCTCGATCTACATGCAGTTCATATGTAAAAAAAAAAAAAAAAGGTAGCTGTAATACATTTTCGTGTGTACACTTTGACAATTGCCCAATTTCAGTGTTTTTGATGATGCATTCGATTTTCATAAAAATCCCCGCACTTGAAGAAATATGGAGCAAATGTTGAAAAAGAGAGAAATAAATTTTTTAATTATTCACCGGAGGTGCGAGGTGGACGTCTATTGTATCTGAATGTTTTCCGTTGTCTCTGTGTAGTTGGTGAGATTTATCAAATATTTACCTATGTCTAATTATAGTGATGCTCTTACAAGAGATACATTTGGGTGTTATTTATCAAATTGAAGCTTCTTTATTATAAAGAAGGTTGGTTAGCCGTTAATAATATACAGATAATATTTATATGTGTGACTCGTGATTTTGTCTATTGGTAGATGCTAAATAAAATGTTAAGAATCAAATACTTGTAATACAAAAAAAAAACTTTAAAAAAATCACCAAAAAAAAAATAATATTATTAAATATGTATTATATTGGAAAAAAGGACATTTTTCGATTTCTATCAATGTTTGCTAATAGACACGTCCATCTCCGCCTCGACAAAAAAAATAATTAATTCACATAAATTAAAAAATAATCATAATTCATTGATGTGGTGTTTAATAAGGAAATTAATAAATAGATGTATTTGTCATTCGCAAACATAATATTTTTCTTTTTATTCGAAAAGGATGGACATGTGATTTACACTGTTTCATGTTTGGATTTGGTTATTTTTCTTTTCGTGTTTGTTTTGTATATCGTATTATGTTATTATTCAGTTAATTATATGTATAAGGTCTCTGCATCGAGTTGTAAAAGTATAATGTATATTTGAATTATTGAAATACCTTCTGTTTATTTATCTCATTCAAATGCACATTTAATTTTTTCTTTTTACGGGGCCATCCTTTTCACACACTGTTCATAAGATTCAAACAAAATATTTTGGTCAGCTTTCTTCTGTTAGCGGAATCTGCCGTTGGTTTCTTTTTTTTTTTTAATGAATTTATATATATATATGTGTATGAAATTCCGGCTGATTATATTTATATATAAATACATCGACGTAAATATATATATTTATAATTATGAAGATTTCACCTGACCAAAGTATAAGGGTGTAGCTGAGAATTATCTTGGATTGGTTACCTGCACTCCTTATTGATTTATATGTTTTTTTTTTTTAATAATACGTTAGTTCAATGTTTTTTTTTTTTAAGAGTAAATTCAAAAACTATGTTTAACTACCTCAATATTACAGTATAAATTTATGTTCATGTTGTTTTGGATTATGATGAGAAAAATATTTTAGATTAAGATTGCTGATAGATGATTCATATTGTAACTTTTTGAACTGTCAAGTTTGGTTTCTTTAATGCATATAATTCTTTAAATAATTACCGTCTTTGATTATTCAACACACCTTATCCCTGTTTCCTTGCCGTTACAATTATAATATTCACCAGGTAAGTGTGATCTTATATAATATTTTTTTCTGACCAGTTCGACATTGATTCTGGATTTATCGACAGTGAAAGTTGTTATGGTAAGAAAATATCTCTTTAAAAAACCAATATGTTCAATTATTTATATACAAATAAAATATTGTGATATTGTATAAGGCAAGTATTTTTACTGTAAAATTTTATTTTTTATTTAAATTACTACTTTATTTTTGTTTTCAATGTCAAATATTTTAATGGAAGGATTTGACATTCTTGTATTTTACCATTTCCATAGTGAAGTCATTCAGCAGTCTATTCCTGTAAATATTTCGGGGGGTCATGGCTCCAAAAGTATTGCTGTTTTAGCATCCAACAATCATTATTTTTTTAATGATTATCCAAATGAAGTTATACTATTTTAAAGGTTTGTATATTTTCGTATAAATAAATGCAAATCATTTATTATACATATTATATTGATCACCTAAAAATGCTGTGGTCATGGGTTCAAATCCCGATTGATCGTCTTGATCCTGGTTTACTCTGATTTCCTGTATTGTAAGGTAAACTGTGTAAATAGTAATAGTAAGATCACCTACAGGTAAATAATTATAAAGTAGTGGTTTTTTGAAGCAACGTCCGGCTGAAATTTTTAGAGATTGCTTCAATTAAAATATTTTAACTGGAATTAAACACGCGTTAATTAAAGAGTATAGAAATATTTTTATGGCTAGTCTATTCGTACACAATTTACAGATAATAATAATTACATAAATAAATATTGCGACATACGGGTTCATTATCCTTTTAATTATATTGTGATAAGATAAAGGTGAATTCAACAATAATAAACTACATATCGAGGGTATACTGCCAAAATGCACTAAGTCATATTTTATAATTACTAAAAAAAAAGTCACAGTCTTAACAGAATTATAAATGTATGGTATATATTTGAATAATTTACAACGTGGTATAAGTCAATGACTTCTTTTATCTTTACAAATATAACACAATTATAAAAAAATACCTCTATTTTAAACCTAACCTAACCTAACCTAACTAACACAAACTAAAAATGTAAATTTGACTTAGTCTCTCGAAATATTGATGATACGACTTAAGTGTGTTTTAGTAGTAGAAAAAGTAATAAAAAAATATAATCCAATTAATAGCCCTTGACAATACAATAAATAATTGAATGATTTATTTAAAAAATAACTTTAACCCCTTACTTAAAATGGGCCAAAAACTTTAACGCAATTTTAAATAAATTACAAGTATATTTTTTTATAAACTGAATATTGTATCACATTGAAAATTTAAGTGGCTTTCTAATGATGTAATTAAAAAAATACAAAAATATATATATACCTAATTAGAGCCGGGCAAAGTGTAACGGGCGAGGGTATCGAAATTTGTCTACTTTCGACGCTCTTTCCTCCAAAATCATTAGATTTACAACAAAACTATTAATAGAAAATTAAAATTGATTAAAAAAAATATATAATTCGTAGTTATTTGGTTGGTTTTGGAGCTATTTATCGTCAATATATTTGAGGTTGAAAACACGTCCAAACGCGCTTTTTCGGCATCGCTTAGTAATAATAACAAGTGACTTTAAATAATATTTGTGTGGACCTGAAACAGGAATCACCTGGAAGAGGAGGACCTTAATAGTTTTAAATAGCCACTGATTTATTACATTACAATGCTTGAGAATTAAGGCAAAACGATTCATTCTCTTTGAATAAGCCTGTATATAATATTTATTTGATCTTTGCTTTAAGCGCAATTTATATATATATATATATATATATATATATATATATATATATATATATACTATATATATATATCTATATATATATATATATATATATATATATATATATATATATATATATATATATATATATATATATATATATATATATATATATATATATATATATATATATATATATTCTTCTCTTTGTTCCTTCTTTGTTTCTTTTTATTTTTCTCTGTTCTTGACAAGTAAGTACAAAGCTTCCGCAGTGCTTTGGGTCTTTTAACCTGTAATATGATAAATATAATATTTTTAATGCCGCTTTGTATAAAGCTGAGTGGTTTATTTGCCTATCTACGTAATTTTTACAAATAATCATTTTCTTTGAACTACTTAAAAAAATGTGCGTTTGAAATTCAAGAAATCCGTGTTTGATAATTATTATTGTGATATAATAATGTTTGTGAAATCTCAATATAAATACATCCTTAATCTATTCCAGGTGCTTGAGCCTCTTTTTCCTACGAGAAATAAAGTACAAAATATCAATATTATTTGTTCATTTTGTCTGTAGATAGAATTTGACACACGCCAATAATATTTTAAGAGGAAATTTTCAACAAAGGCACACCAAAAATTATAATGTTGATTTAATAGGAGGAGAAGAGTAGGTGATCCTTATTTAGTAGTTAAATAGAACAAAATGTAAGTTATAACGCCTTATATTGGGAAAATTATAGTTTATTTTGAAGCAATAATGTATCATAATAAGCAAGTGTTTTGACGTATTTGAGTTCAGCAAGGAATACTTTTATTATTTAATAAATATGTGTTATGTATGAGGTGATTTTTTTGTATGTCTTGGAAAAAATATCCCCGTGATAAAAACTTATCGAAAACATAAAAAATATCTGAAATGTCGAATAATTTAGTTTATATAAAGTTATCATAAACGAATAGACTAATTATATTTTAAATAATATTTATCAAATCAGTTTTTAAATAAATTGAGGTGATTTTTTTTGCATGGTTTGGAAAAAATGTCCCCATGTTAATGTCTTACTAAATCATTTTTAAAGAATACATAAAAATGTGGAAGAATTCATTCTTAATACTAAGAGAATCTTTTTATTTAATTTAATAAACAAATAATAAATGTAAATTTTTCCGCAGAAAATGTGCCTCGTAGAAAATAATATTAAAAATGTGTAATTATAACAAGAAACTTGGCTATTCAAAATTTTTGTACAATTTAATAATCAGATTTATAATAAATAAAGATGGATTTTTATTCTAAAATATTTTTTATTTAAATAGCCCCTTCTGCGAATATATATGTACATAATAATATATGTAAGTGAATGTGTGTTGGAATATTTCTTGGGAAATGAGATTAAGAAATCTTTTTCTGCCCAGCAAATCTTACATCATACACTTCAATCATACAAATTACATCACAAAAATCGATTAAAATAATATATTTATACATAATAAATCAGCATCAATACGGTTTGGATTATTACGAAACAAATAATATTTAAAAAATACGTATTACTCGAAAATGTATGATTAGAGTTCAACGCGTGAATAATATTGGCAATGAAACCCACTCAATGATAAATAAAATTATATATCAAGAAACATTACTTGAATTATAATACATACATTCCATAATTTATAAACGAGACAGACACTCCCAAAATCCAGTATTTTTAATTTGTAATATTTGATTATTAAAATAACGATTCCAAAGAAGATGTACGTTTTTTTTGGTTTCTACTCAATTTCTTTGATGTATTTTTAGTTTGGACACAATTAAACCTAGTTTGAATTTTATTAATAATTATTTTTGATCTCCCAGTCGATAGAATCGATTATTTTTTATTCAAAAAGGATTTGGTAATTATTATATATGAGGACATGTCACTCTGAAGCATCATCGAATTGTATGCGAGAAAATGGTGAACGCAATCTACTGCAAGATTATTACATACAAGATTATACGATATAACTAATCACAGTCATTTGCGATAAGTTTGCATATAAAATAAATGAACCAAGTATTGAAGTGACTACGCATTTCTTGCGATTAATAAATAAATATAATAATTATGACCTGAAATATATTTTTAATTAGTATCAATGAATGGATTTTATTTTTATTTAATGTCATTTTATAGGTTTATTACTTTTAATTCAATGCTCTAAAATCCTCCTATCAAATACGATTGGATCTAATTATTATAGTGTTGGATTGTTTTTTTTAAATTTATACGAAGGTAGTTAACTCTTTATTTCATAAATAAATGATTTGTTTTATCTGTCATTTTTATTCCTACAGAATACAGTTAACATTTTATCATCATTAAATGTTATATTAAAAATTGTTGGGTATTGGAATCTGATTTTAATAAATAGATATATTATATGGTACTATATATTTTTTAAAGTATTTAAAGACACATCTAATTTGAAATATTGTTAAAATAATAAAACAGTCCATCATCTATTTATTTAAATATTTTATTTTTATCATCTTTTTAGAGAAATTTAAATATTTTTACATGTAAATTCCACATTACGTCCGGTTGGAATTTTTACTGGATGTTTTTTATATATTTTTATAAATTTATTTTGTTTAATAATTTTATAAATAAGTTTATGTGCCTTTCCCAAATAAAAAAAAACTATTATATTTTACCTCCTTATAAAATGTTTAATAATATATTTTATAACTAAGATGGATTGTATTATTACTAAAAAAATAATATCTATAAAAATGAAAAAAAACTTTATTTTTAGTATGTATACTTTGCAGAATAGTTTATTAACAATAGTCAGGTTTAATAATTTGTATTGAAGAATTTATTTTTACTTATACGGCAATCTAGCAAATAATTTAAAGAAGATAATATTGTGTTTGTTTTAAAGAAGAGAATTTATAATAAATGAAGTCTTCAGTTAAAAATATAATAATTTAGTATAACCACCAACTGAGTTTTAAAAATAATATTTAATATTATAATTAACTAAATTATTTTTTCCGACTTCAACGGAATTTTTTTTTTCTTGCCAATTTAAAATTATGATGGCTTTCGGTTAATTCATCTATTACAGAAATTCAGTTCGTTAATTTTTAAATTGATTGTAAACATTTAGAATTCAAATATGTAATCAGGAGTAGAATTAATTCTTTAAGTGATATTATTGATAGAAACTCACTCCGATGATTTTCTTCTTGGTGTACTGAAATGAGGTATTTAAAAAGATTAAATAACAAAGCATTGTTTTTAAAAAATTTATTCCTTAAACGATATTACAACAGGACATTTAAGACACAGTAACGACAAAAAACTCAATAAATTGAATAAACATTTCGACAAATAATAACAAAAGATATTCATTCATTCAAACAAATAAATAGAACCAACAACCAAAACGGTTTACTCTATGAGAATGTAATTATTTATTTCGATTAATATATGTGTCACCCTTTTCTTGCACATGAATATTACACATCGGCTACATTAAGTAATTAAGTAACTAGTAACTAAGGATTGAAACACAGTCACGGCGGTCGTCACACTAATAATAGTCTTTTTATTTTATTCCATACTTGATTATAAATACTTAGCTTTTAAATTTGAATGATGAGTAAATCAACAATGTATTAAGAGCAAAAAAAAAACAATTTGATAAATATGCATTACATTCTTATGATATTTCCTCGGTTTTTTGAGAACACATATTTAGGGAGGAAATGTTTTATTCATTACAATTCATCGTGTTTAGGTCCAGAGAACTCCTCATGACTGATGAAACCGTTCTTGTCCTTGTCTTCGTGTTGGAAAATCTCATTGACTAATTTTTCATGGTCATCGAGCATGCTTTTGATTTCATCGCTCTGAGGTTCGCCTCCATCAGCGGCCACCATCTGTTTCTTCAAATATTCACTAACCTGCAATGCAAACGAGTTCGTTTAGCTTGTGATATTATAATGTATTAATTAATAATTACTTCTTGACGCGAGAGCTTATTGTCAGCATCAAAGTCAATTTCTTTGAATACGTTGGTGGTCGCTGGAGAATCTCCGATGTTGATAAGTTCAACTTCAAACAGCAAAGTGGCTCCTCCGGGAATAACATTTCCGGCTCCTCTCTCTCCGTATCCAAGATGTGGTGGAATGGTCAACTTTCTCTTTTCACCTGAAATTCAAACATATAGTGATTCTGCTATTTAAATCATAAATTATCTTATACTTTTGACTTACCAACACACATATCGAGGAGACCTTGATCCCATCCCTTGATCACTTGACCGACACCCAATTTGAAGGTGAATGGGTTATCACGATCATAGCTGTAATAAAAAAAATTGAAATAATTAATTAAACATATTCAAAATTGTGACATTTAAAGTTTTAAATAAAATATTAGTTGAACAAGTATAATAATCATACAATGATGGTGTAAACGCCCCATTTGACCAATTCGAGGGACTTTTGCCAAACAAAATGTTTGTAGAGCTAATTAAATTGTGATACTTCCTCTACATATATAAGAAAAATGTATTGTTTTCAAGCCAAGCAGGTATGTATATTTAAAATTGAACTGATGGGTTATTAACAAAAAAATTTACATATCTACATTTATATTAGAAGCTTATTTATATAAGTGTCATAGTATTATTATAATAAAAGCTAATATGGCATATTAAATGAAAGCCAAGCCTTTATGTGCACCAACGTATTTAATAATAATATTTAAATGTCAATTTGTAGATAGTTTTTCATATTAATAACCCATTTCTTATTATGATCACCCACGCATTAGATATTTTCATATTATTGATCAAACAAGTAGTAAAACTAACTGAATAATATTAAAAATGTGTAATTATAGCTCAGGGGAAATGGCCGGTGGCTACAAATACTGTTTTCATGGGTTCAAATCCCACTAAACTTGTTATGACTAGAAGATCGGGAATAATATTAATAAAATCCCGATCGATCGTGTTGATCCAGGTTTATTCTGATTTTCTGTATTGTAAAGTAAATACTGATTATTAAGTCGGTGACCTGTGTAATTAGTAATAGTTAAGATCACTGATAAAAAATTAACGCGTTGTTGTGTAAAATAAAATAAACAAATAAAAAATACCAACAAACGACTATGATTTATTTTGTATTAAAGACAAATAATCTCCGAAAATGTGAATGTGGGCAAATAAGTCAGTGCAATTCGGACAACTGTTCAAATATTCATGGCTTTTAGGTCTTGAAATAATAATTTATATTGCAAAATACAAAATTCCAAGGCTATGCACTCTGAATCGTGAAAAATTATGGAGTCCGGCTGTAAAAATATTTTTTCAATCAATAACTACTTGAAATTATGATGAAATTGTCAATGGTTTTTAAAATTTCAATGATTTTTTTGTAATTACAATGTATGATAAGTGTAGATGTATATCATAAAATGTTGTGTATAAATATCAGATATTTAAAAAAATATATTATAAAAGAAATCGTTGCTGGGTTACGAATACGACAAAGCACTTCATCACACCCACTTGGACTAAGTTTGAATATAACATTAGAGATTTACGATTTGACTAATCACGACAATCGGTAAGGAATCTTGCCTAATTTTAAGTTTGATATTTTCTCTACAAAAATAAGAAACAATGAGTAATATATTAAATGAAAATAATATGTAGCTCATAATATATATTTTAAGACATTTTTAAAACTGATAATAAATTATTAAAAATAAAAAATTAAAAGAAGAAGAAGAGGAAGTGCATTACACTTGGATTAAATATTGTTAAAACTAAAATTAATTAATTGACATATTTTCAACCTTGTTAATGATCGTTTTCCCTCAAAATACCACCTAAGTTAATAAATTAAATGTAGCAATTTGTACTATACAAACTCTGCAAATAGGTTTTCAAATTCTCACAATTGTAGAGCACTGCACGGCCAACATGTTTATTACGTGGTAAAATGTATTATTTCGGATATAAAGAGAACAATCTTTGCATTCAACTTTATAGTTTGTCCCATGAATATATTAATATGATAAGTGTAGATGTATATCATATAATGTTTTGTGTAAATATCACAGAGTTGAAATAAAATAATATATAGGAAATATTGCAGGAATACGTCAAAGCACTTCATTAAAATTAGTAATATTTTAAATGACAATAGTGTGTTTAAACTGGCAATTTGTGTCAAAGCCATCGTGTTTCACCCCCACAATCTGTGTTATTATGTTATGTAATAGTTGTCATTGGATATTGTAGAATGTGAGTGGTTTGTAGACATATTTAGGGGATCGATTTGAATGGAATATGATGGGCTTTGTTTGAAGATATATGATTAATACGGTCATTGTATGGCGGGTTTACACAACGAGGGGCTTTGTTAACACTGATACAGATATGAAACAATAATTATACTCTCAATCAACCACTATGTGTTCATATTTGTGATCGCAGGACACATTTTGAGGCGGTGGCGATCAGAATACCTGCTTATTAATCATATAGCATAATAATATTAATAAAATAAAATTAGCATTCAACTAATAGTTCGTCCCATAAATGTAATAATTGATATATGATCGAAAAAATACCAACAAACGACTGTGATTTATTTTGTATTATAATTTTCAAATATTAACAGAACAATCTTATAATAATATTAATAAAATAAAATTTTCATTCAACTTTATAGTTCGTCCCATGAATGTAATAATTAATATATGATCAAAAAAATACCAACAAACGACTGTGATTTATTTTGTATTTGAGTTTTCGGATATTAACAGAACAATCTTATAATAATATTAATAAAATAAAATTTGCATTCAACTAATAGTTCGTTCCATGAATGTAATAATTGATATATGACCAAAAAAATACCAACAAACGACTGTGATTTATTTTGTATTTGAGTTTTCGGATATTAACAGAACAATCTTATAATAATATTAATAAAATAAAATTTGCATTCAACTAATAGTTCGTTCCATGAATGTAATAATTGATATATGACCAAAAAAATACCAACAAACGACTGTGATTTATTTTGTATTATAATTTTCAAATATTAACAGAACAATCTTATAGCATAATAATATTAATAAAATAAAATTTGCATTCAACTAATAGTTTGTCCCGTGAATGTAATAATTGATATATGATCAAAAAATACCAACAAACGACTGTGATTTATTTTGTATTATAATTTTCAAATATTAACAGAACAATCTTATAATAATATTAATAAAATAAAATTTGCATTCAACTAATAGTTTGTCGCATAAATGTAATAATTGATATATGACCAAAAAATACCAACAAACAACTGTGATTTATTTTGTATTTGAGTTTTCGGATATTAACAGAACAATCTTATAATAATATTAATAAAATAAAATTTGCATTCAACTAATAGTTTGTCCCATAAATGTAATAATTGATATATGACCAAAAAAATACCAACAAACGACTGTGATTTATTTTGTTTTTGAGTTTTCGGATATTAACAGAACAATCTTATAGCATGACAATATATATTATATAATTGAAATACCATAATCTAATACGTCAAAGCACTTTATTACACCCATTTGGACTGGGTCTGTTTATTACTAGTGGCTTTCTATAATAATTGTAGAGCAGATGACACGTTGAATGTTGATTGGGGCCAGAGGAAGTGTGTGTTATATTTTGCATGTAGTGTTGGTAAAAGACATGCAATATTCAGAGGAGAGGCCTTCTGTGGATTTTTATATGCATAAAACACGCGAGTCTCCTTGTAAAGTATGCCAAAAAAGTAGGATCAGGTCGTAAAGAGAGTTCTCCCCTTAAATATCAACTAGTGAACTCTCCCGGACAGTCAAATAAATAACTACAACATTTAAAGTAATGACCCCGCCCACTCCATCCAGAATTAGGGAGTGTTTTTATATATATTATATCGACGGTTGGCTTGAGTTATTGAATGGTTTGAAACACTCACCGGTAATTCGAACAAGATGTTCGACGCGCACTGAATACTGATCACTTTGCCGTTCCTGCATTTTTAAATCATATCAGTATCCACATCTGCGCGTTATTGGGCCACTACTACCCAAATACGGATATAACGAGTATTATAGCTGGATTTTTCACCGACACTGACAATATTCTAAAGCTAACCATTTCTCCTAGGACGTTCGACTCAGCGCACGTACTTGTTAAGTAATGGATTCCCGGGCAAACGTCACCGTAAATACGATATTAGAGTTACTTGGCTACACTTATGATCGGTTTTTTGTTAGTTAATGCCTCGTCAGAGCCTCGGGCGAGGCACTAATTAACAAAAATACCGATCAATAGTACAGCAAAGCAACTTTATTGAGTAATTGATTCCCAGGCATACGTCACCGTAAATACGATAGTAGAGTTACTTAGCTACACTTATGATCGGTTTTTTGTTAGTTAATGCCTCGTCAGAGCCTCGGGTGAGGCACTAATTAACAAAAAACATATCAAACGTACAGCAAAGCAACTCTATTACCGTCTTTACGGTGTAAGTTTACGGTGACTTATGCCTAGGAATCCCAAGGTTTACGTCATGAATGCAAAAAAGGGCTATAAAAATATTTTTAATTACTTCAAAAATAAATAGCTATTAGACTACATTATTATAATATTGTAGTTAAACTCAAATAAGCAATCAGCGATGAATGTCAAAAAAAGGTTACGAATTATGTATGGAGCAATTCCTACTTTTATTACGTTAAAAATAATTTAAAGATTTAAATATTATAACCTCTTGATCAGAATTACCATCTCCCGCCATGTTGGCTAAGCTATAACAATGAGTTAATTATCGAATTTGGTAGTCATTTGGTAGCAATTGGGGTTTTAGGGCAGTGAATTGTTTTATAATATTCCAAAAAGGTCTTCTTCAAAGTATATCGATGCTCAGATTAGGTTAGGTTATAGTCAATCTTAATGGTTATGTCTTTGACGCCTCTTTTAATGAATTGCAATAAAAAAAATCAAGATTCCACTGTGTATCTATTTTTTTATTATTGGTGTAATGATTTTTTCTCATTTTCCAATGATGAAATTCAGTATTCGCACCCCCTTGGCCGAGGTTAGGTGATTTGCAACCCCTATTTTAGACACACGTCTCTCTGCCTGATTTAGTCTGGTGGTGTATATTAATTAGATCCAGTCTAAGGGTTGGTTTATTCAAACAGTGAGCTAGCTACGTAACTTGAGTGTTTTCAGTTCATTTTTATGCAATACGTCACCGTAAATACGATAGTAGAGTTACTTAACTACACTTATGATCGGTTTTTGTTAGTTAATGCCTCGTATAAGCCTCGGGTGAGGCACTAATTAACAAAAAACATATCAAACGTACAGCAAAGCAACTCTATTACTAACTTAATTATACGTAAAAAATCGTCGTATTCAATAATAATCATATATTTTTTTATTAAAATATTATATGATAATAATGTTATTTTCTATTGCAAATATAGAGAGATTTTTTTCAGCATGTAATTGGATTAGACAAGAAGCTCCCTTAGGAGAGATATTGCCGCCCCTACGAGACCAAGTGAGCGTAAAAAGACTGTCTAAACCAGACTATTCCTATAAATAACATCAAAATAATATTATTTACTCCTTGAACATACATATATATATATATATATGATTTCTTTTACAAAAAGTATCGAAATCAAAATATATATATTTATATATACTCTGCCTATATATATATATATATATATATATATATATATATATATATATATATATATATATATATTGAATATAAAATGTAATTTATGAATTTATGAAGAATATCTTCACATTGACAGGTCACTTTGTAAAGTATCAACAAAGTGTTTTCTTTTGTCCTAACAAGTGTGTTTTATTTTATTACAATTTTTATTTTATATACGAATTTGGTTTTTAGATACAACAACGTGTTTATTCATTAACACAGGTCACCCACTTAATAATAATTACCTTACTCTTAAATTATCACTTGAGCTAAAACGTTGGTATTTGGAACAAAAATAATTTATCTTTATAGTAAGTAGTTATGAATATTAAAAAAACTCTCAGATAACTATTAATATCCAAAATATACGTCCTTAA
>JAGTTH010001721.1:0-35025 GCA_022606485.1 Agraylea sexmaculata
CATGCCCAAATAAGAACTGGCTTGCTGTGCCAACAACAAATCGCTTTCAACAATTAGAAGACAAACAAGAGGAGCAGGCGATTGGCAAAAATACGCCAAAGCCACCACCTATATTTGTGCACGCAGTAGAGAATATAAAACCACTGACAGACTTCTTAGAGCAAGTAGCTCAAGGAGCATACTACATTAAACAGCTGGGTAAAACCCAAGTAAAAATACAGATCACTAAGTCTGAAAATATATACCTGTAATCACAGGTTTAAAAAATAGAGATACCGAGTTTCATTCGTATCAGATGAAAGAAAGCCGATCATATAAGGCTATAATAAAAAACCTTCACCACACGGCAGATATCGCCGAAATAAGCGAAGAGCTCGCAAGTCACGGCCATGATGTTATCAGAATAACAAACATGTTGCAAAAAACAAACAAAACCCCACTGCCTATGTTTCTTTGTGAATTGAGACAAAAAGAGAATAACAAAGAAATTTTCAAAATTGACACCATACTTAGGTGTAAAGTCGTAATCGAGCCACCAAGACCTCAAAAAGAGGTCATACAATGTAAAAAGTGTCAAAGATACGGACACACCGCGAAATATTGCAACAGGACTCCGCGTTGCGTAAAGTGCGCAGGTGAGCACGCAACAACTGATTGCAACAGAACAACAAGAGACAACAATGTGAAGTGTGTAAACTGCAACGGGAATCACCCAGCAAACTACAAAGGTTGCGAAACACGCAAAAAGGTACAAACAAGCCAATTCCCCGTATTAAGAAAGAAAATAATTTCAAAACAGACAAACAACTTGACTAACACTACAACTTTCAAAACCAATGACATACCAAAGTCGTATGCTCAAGCCACCAAAAATATCGAGCCAACTCCCGAAAAACCACAAGACAATATTATAAATAATTTAATAATTAAAATGGACAAACTCATTGAACTTGTCATGAAAACCATGGACAACATGACACAAATCATGGCAGCTCTTGTCCTAAATAAAAAATGATTCCATTATTGAAAATATGTCTTTGGAACGCCAACGGTCTTGGACAACATAGCCAAGAAATAAAATTATTTTTAAAAGAAAAAAACATTGACATAATGCTTATATCGGAAACACACTTTACCGAAAAAAGCTACATAAAAATTCCCATGTATACTATATATACGACGAATCACCCCGATGGAACTGCGCATGGCGGAACAGCGGTGATAATTAAAAACACTGTGAAACATCATCTCACTGAAAAATATGATCGAGACTTTCTCCAAGCAACCACAATTGCTGTCGGAGATACAAATAATTATGTATATATATCGGCTATTTACTGCCCACCCAAACACTCGATTAAACGAGAACATTTTGACGATTACTTCAGAACACTTGAAGCGGATAAATTCATCGCAGGTGGGGACTTCAATGCCAAACACCAACAATGGGGGTCTAGACTGGCCACACCCAGGGGGAGAGAACTGTATAAAAGTATGGCAAACAACAAGTTGACTCATCTATCGACTGGTGAACCAACATATTGGCCTACAGATAGAAGAAAAACACCGGACCTCATAGACTTCTGCGTAGTGAAAGGAATTCCAATCGAAAGACTGAGCGCAGAATCTTGCCTCGATCTGTCATCAGATCACTCACCTGTTATTATTAAATACAGCTTGCTACAACCAATTATCAAACCCAGTAAATTTACACTCGGTAACCGTCACACAGATTGGGAATATTTTAGACATATCTTAAATGAAAATTTGAAATGTGATATACCATTGAAAACAGAAGACCAACTTAACACCGCAGTTATTCACTTTCAAAATCAAATTCATTCCGCAGTGAAAAAAGCCACGCCCAATATGTCAAAAAAACCACACTCAACAGATGATTTTCCCCGCTGGATTCAGGAAAAAATACATGAAAAAAGACGCATTCGTAAAGAATGGCAAAATACTCGAAGCAAGGAACTCAAGAGAAAACTGAACGAAGCAATAAGAGATATTAAAAATATCCTATGTGAATGGAAAAATAAAGGGATTCAATCCTATCTGGAAGGTCTTACAGCAACTGACGCTACAGATTATTCTCTATGGAAAGCTACAAAAAAACTAAAACGGCCCCAAATATCCATACCGCCCATCAAAACGGCTGACGATAAATGGGCAAAAACTACCAGAGAGAAATCAAACGAGTTTGCGAAACATCTCAAGGAAGTATTTACACCAGCGGAAAGGATGTGTTCCTCTGAAGAAGAAAGTCACATTCATAATTTATTAGATAGCACGGAACATAAAGAAAACTATTATGTCAAAATTGGACTTCAATGCGTCAAGCATGTTATAAAATATGAAGTACGCGCAAAAAAAGCGCCAGGACATGACATGATTACCGGGAAGATAATCAAAGAATTGCCAGATATCGGATTAAGATTTCTAACCATAATATTTAACGCGATACTTAGAATGGGTAGCTTCCCTAGACAGTGGAAAATAGCAGAAATTATTATGCTACCTAAACCAGGTAAACCACCCGAAGAAGTCACTTCATATCGACCGATAAGCCTCCTGCCAATATTTTCCAAAATATTTGAAAAAATTCTACTGCGCAACATGAAACCAATACTTTTTCAAGAACACATGATCCCTGATCATCAATTCGGTTTCAGAGAAGCGCACTCGACAATTGAACAAGTTCATCGAGTTGTGACGATCATAGATCGCTCCATACAAGAAAAAAACTACTGTTCAGCAGCATTCTTAGACATCAGTCAAGCTTTTGACAAAGTCTGGCACCCAGGCCTGCTTTATAAAATCAAAGGAAAACTGCCCAAAAACATGTATGATATTATCAAATCGTACTTGACCGATAGACAGTTTTTTGTTAAATATGACAACGAAACTTCAAATCTTAATACCATAAGATCTGGAGTACCGCAAGGGAGTGTATTAGGTCCTGTACTGTATCTAATATATACAAACGATCTCCCAAAAACCGACAACACAACACTGGCTACATACGCTGACGATACCGTCATACTCGCTTCGGACAAAGATCCAACAGCTGCCTCACAATTCCTCCAGAAACACCTTGACGCAATACAGAAATGGCTTGAAGTATGGAGAATTAAAGTAAATCAAACCAAATCGACACACGTGACATTCACAAACAAAAACAGACATGTCCACCAGTGAAAATTGGTGGGAAAAATATTCCACAAGAAGACTCGGCTAAATACCTCGGTATACACCTTGACAGAAGCCTAACATGGCAAAAACACATTAAGACAAAGAGACTTCAAATGGAACATAAAAAAAGACAAATGTACTGGTTGATTGGCAGACATTCCCAACTCACACTTACAAACAAGCTATTGCTGTATAAAGCAATAATCAAACCCATTTGGACATATGGATGTCAACTGTGGGGGACAGCTAAGGATACTCATATCAGCAGTATCGACAGGTTACAAAACAAGACCCTGAGAGCAATTTTAAATGCTCCATGGTATGTACCCAACTGGGTCCTATTACACGACTCTAAAACAATGACAGTACGCGAAGAATTGAAAAAACTCAGCGAAACGTACCAAAGTAGATTAAAAAGTCACCCGAACGTACTAGCGAGGGACTTATTGACCGTAGACTACGCAAGACGTCTACAAAAATACAGACAACTTGACTTGCCAGCAAGATTCAAGGACTGACAATGGTGTTTACTTGATAAAACAAGTATGAACACTTGAACACTTATAACCTAAACACAACGCCGGGATTGAGTCGTCACTGGACAACCAACCCTCAAGACAATGTGACAACAGACGACGAGTAAGATGTCTTTAGACAGGGTACTCAAAAATATAAATCAAAAAAAAAAAAAAAAAAAAAAATTAAAATATATTGATTACCTACAAATATTTTTTTTGTTGAGTAACTGACACGCTGCAAAAATATTGCCGTATTTCGAATGATATTTTTTGTAGCTTATTCTTCTCCCAAATGAACAAGTTTAGAGAAATTAGATCTTCATTAATGTGTTCTGATTATATTTCCATTGTGTTAATATTATGTTCGTGCTCCATTAAAGAGTACGTCTATCAAATCTCCTTTTTTGCTTTGTATATTTGCAGAGCTGAAGATTTAAAATAATAAACAGAATATTTTCACCACCAAAAAACCACCACCGGAGTTCGCGGCTGTTCATTCTCCGAAACACAGTTTTTAATTTTATCTCTGGTATTTTTTGATATGACTGTAAAAATCCAAAGGCTGATAAAGTATGCATATTCTACTTCCTACGACCTGTTGGATATTTTGTCGGTGAAAATGCCGAATGGTCGGAAAATGCAATATTGAACGATGGGTATACCCCTGCCTCCGTGTGTTACATCGACCCTTTTTATACAAACAGATACTAAATAAATTCCAAATCTGTGAATAACACTGAAGCATTCACTGAATGGATTGTTTTCACATTCTATTAAAATTCATTTGTCTTTAGGGGCAACAAAATAAAATAATTCATTGCAAATTCTTATAATAACAATAATAGTTTAACCCCTCACATATAATATACCAAACTGAATATAATCAATTTTTTCTTTATATACTCTCCCATTTTCCTTTGAATAGGTTGCAACGAGTTATCTGCACATAGAATATCTCTTTTCCACCAATTCTCCTACCTAAAGTGATTGAGTATTAGCGACTTATGGAAACTTATAAATGATTATCTCCTACATTTTAGATTATTTGTTTTTATAAATGATATTTTTATCTTATATCGTGTTTTTTGTTGTGTTCTTTTCTACTCTTTAAAAAAGCTCTCAAGAGCGTTTTTATTCAATTAAATATATAACTTTATGACATGCGCTTCTTCATAATTATTACTATTTTTTATATTTCATATAATTGAAGTGGATCGTATTCCAAACTAAAGTCGTATGTTAATCAAAATATGACATACTTTTTCCACTATATATTTTAACTTAGAAATAAATATTTAATTTTCTACCTAATATTGACAATTTACCCTAGGAGCTCCCATGACTTACCTCATTATAATATTATTTTATATTGAAAATGAAATTATTTTAATAGAAGTGCAATTAAAACAAGTAATCCTTAATAATTATAAGTGTAATCCAGTATAAGTGCAATCCCTGATTTCTCAGAGAATCTCTCTAAAAACAATTAAATTCATTCAAATGTTTTTTTTCAGAGACTATTGTATGAATATTATTATATTTATTTATTTACAAATAAACGCTCGTAAGAGCTTTTTTTATAAATAATCTCATAATTATTTTTTATTTTTAAAATATCAAAATACTTGGGCCTGAGTATGTTTTTTTTATGGGCTGCAAAAGTGGCAAACTGTATTAATTAAATAATTCTGAGGAAAAAAAACTGATTTCCAATGACTTGCCATATTAGAATATTTATTATTTTCCTGAACTAAATAATAAATAATCTGATTTCTTGAACTACTGAGGCGAACATTCGCTCAGAGCTACACTATCAGTCCCTTGAAAAAATTATTATTTATAATCAAGTATCTTACATGCACAGTATAAAATTTAGATAGAAGAGATAATGCATTATATTTGAGTCAAATACAACTCATTTCTGCGTTTCATTTTAATTAATTTTAACATATGTAGTTATTCAATTTCATACGTGAAGCAAATAATACTTTCCACTGAATACAGTTAAGTTGTTTATTATAAATAAAGTGACAAAGATTTTTTTTTAATTCAATCGATTTGTTTGCAAGCAAGCATAATAATGCGTTTTTGTGTACAGTTTTAATTAATAATTTTTCACATTATTTTGTTTGGTTTCCATCATCAGTTTATGCACACTCATAAAATATAAATATGTGTTTTATAATATTTTTTTGCATATGGTGTTTATATTTATATAAACTGTTTGAATAATTAAAAAAAATGTTTGTAGGGCCTAAAATTGATCGAGATAAATTGAAAATAAAAACACTTCTCACCTTTTTTGTTCGAGATAGATTTGAAATAAATTAGTGTCAATTCAGACTACGACTACTGATGAGCTACAGCGCTACGACAACTACACAATACAGAAGAGAGATTGCGATACGAGTATACATGTAGTGATTTATATAATTGCATAAAAAGGCTCACGAGAGATTTTTTTCAGAGACAATCAAAATAAGGTATAAAAATTGCAAAATAATAATATTATTAGAATTATAAATTCATACAAAACACAGAAATTAAATAAAATTTGATTAAGCACAAAAGTGTAGGAAATAATATTTATATATCGATTGCACACAAAAGCTGTATAGGCAGCAGAATTGGTGGAAAAGATATCACCCAGATGCACGAATTCGTTGCCAAGCCCTTGCATACTATGAAAACTGTGGATTTGATGGAAAATTTAGAATTAAAGTGATGTTGACACAAATATTATAGATTTTTTTGTACGAATCAATATGCCTTGTTACCGCATATAAAGACAATGAAGCGATATAAAAGCATTCTTTCATAATATGTCATAATATGTCTTTCATAATATAAGTCGAATTCATTATCTTAACCGACACTAATCTCACATGTTAAACCAAACAGAAAAGGGCTTAAGGTGATGTTTGTTTTTAAAATATATATTTGGCAAAATATCAGGTCTTCCAATATGGACTTTAGCTAAAGTAGAAAGCAGCTCAGTGTCATCCCTTTATATTTATTTTTCTTCTATATTTAACCAAAATACTAGAATATCGATGAGATAATGGACGAAGGCTATAAAAGGCATGTCGTTGTCAAAGACCACTCAGTCACTTAAGATGTCCTAGTCCGAAAATACAGTCTACACAACCGTAAAGTTTTTTTACGATACTAGACCATATGCGACAGTTGTAAATTTCAGAATCCTCGGGGATTTCACAAGAAGCCCGATTTATCGACACAACCCAATTTCATACAAAATAAGTAACCAAAATTAAATATATTATTTCCGGATTGTCGCATCGTCTCAAAAGGCTGTATCGTGGCTTCGAAGTGGAATACTCGAATGTGGGTTTAGAAAAACATTTTCCTCGAGGGTGGAAAGTGCTCAACCCTACTTGAGAATCCTCCTGAAATGCGGTGACCTCTTCCTTTTTTTTTACACGTGTTAAGATTCGACCATAAGCCCACTATATTGAAAATTAATTTATATAAGCACTCGTGCGCGTGCACAATTTATAATTTCAAACTCATCACGCTACAGCAATTATTTATTTAAATAAGTTTATTAAACTGAATGCGCTGTGAGCGGATTAGGTGTGCTCACTCTCGCCTGGGTGGATATTGCGCGATCATTTTAAAATAGAATAAAATCCCTATTTATAGTAAAACATTGACGTGGTGTTGTCTGTTTTGCAGGGAATGATTGTACAGAGGAAAAGCATTATGGTATAATGTACGACAAATACTTCAGCAGTTCCTACATTATGGACACATTTACAATTGCATCCTTTTCATGAATAGATACATACACGGATAATGGAAAATGCCATTTTCACCACCAAATGTACCAAAAAAATATATATATATACCTGGGGAACGTTACATCTATTTAATTATTAAATTGGACACAAATTGACGATGTTGAAAAAGTGTGCTCTTTTTTAATCTGAATCTATCACGCACGAAATATGGGAAAAACATTTCTATTATTTATTGACTCATTGAAATCGAAATCAAGTATAACTAGTACTTAGTAGATTGTAGAATAAATGTCTGTAAAGCAAGTTGAAAACGCGAAAATACTTATGATTGGTATGATGAAGTCATCTTTTATATCGAATAATGTATTGAATATTCTATGCTATAAAATTGATACTATTTATTCGCAACGAATTTGCGCACCGGAGTGGATCTCTTTTCCACCAATTCTGTCAACTGTCTAAGAACGACCTTATATGGAAATATATAAATAATGATATACTTTATGAAATTCCTTTTTATATATAATAATATTATACTTAAGCTTTCACGAGCGTTTCAATTAAATAGATGAAATAAATAAATTAACATATTTACATAATATGTTCAACAATATTTAAGCCCATGTAAATACTAAAGGTAACTTAACTTATTTATTTATAGTAGAATTAGTATGAAAAAGAATAAACATACAACAGTTTGTGTAGAGTATATGCTAAAAGTATCGTATGGCAACACTTTTCACTGAATCTGCGAATTTCAGTAACAAGTGTTTTATTATTAATTATGATTTTTTATATGAAATTAATATTTGCCTGTTTTACATTTTTGGGGTTGAATTAAAATAAAAAAAGATAAATTACATTCATGGTGTGTAGACATTTAATCTTTGCTCGATAATTTAGATTTAATGCTTTTATTTTATTTTATCATATGAGTACTGTATCTTTTGTTGAATAATATAATAAATATTCAAGGCATATAATATTTTGATTGGAATTATTATGATTATTGAACTGAAAAGGCTTTTGGCAAATTAACCTATTTAATATATTTCCGGGGAGGCTTCATCATTAGCAAACAATTATTTGGTGTTTGTTTATTTGAAACCACATGGTAATTAATTATCAGTATTGGATCGATGATAATTTGTTAGGCATTAAGACCAAATGTCATCAACACAAGATAGATTCAATTATTATTAGAGCAATTGCGAATTAAATGTATTATTATTTAGAAATCTTGGACACAATTTTAAAGAATCGTCGAAACTAGGTTAAAGTTTTCTGTGTAAAATTGATTCTGTAAAAGGACTTCCGTGTTCTATACAAACTGGACTACTTGATACTAATTCGGCTTCTTACCTCTTCGGAAAACACCCTGAAACTAATCAAGTACTGAAAGTAGATCCTCTCTTTCAATTGGATATTAAATAATCCATTTCTTGAGACGTCCCTTTGACTGAGAATAAATTTGGATAGTACAAACGAATGTATTTATTCATTTGCATCGGCATTATTCAATGGAATATTGAGTCCATTGTCGTTGTGCACTCTATTGGAAAATATCTTTGACTACTTCACATAAATTACATTTCAATTATTTTTATCAAATAAAGCACGCAAATCGAGCTTTGTATATTTGTTATTATATTAAATCGATTATTGATTATTTTGTACTCCCTCGGAAAAGAGAATTTTTTGTATAAAATACTACTGTGATAAAATATTTGTTCTACAGAATCTATCAGAAAAAAATAAAAAATAATATTTAAATAAAATAAATTATTCATCACTTATAGGATAACTGAAGGATTTTTTTTCTTAGTAATTTTTTAGCATCGATACGTATAAGTAAATTATAAAGTACTTTAAATTTTAAATATATAAATTATTAGATACCAATAAATTAAAGATCCCTCTAATGTATGTACATAGGAGAAGGGAAAATTGATAATTGTATACAAATATAAGATATAATGATAAATTTTTCTATAGGTTTTTATTTTTTCCCATACTTATTATCATTTAAAATAACCTCTCATACCAAATAAAATTGTTATCAAAATTCTCATGTTAGTTATGGGTAAAAAAAAGTTTGATTCATAAGTTATGTAAAATTCAAATTTAATAAAGATATTGTAATATATATACAGTAAAATCTTCAAAAATAAATACTCAATTAATTATATATTATAATAAACGACACTGTTCTATGTTATTCTATTTTTTTTGGTAAGGCAAGTAAATTCTTAAATATCTTTACCTTGAATTGGCGATCCAATTATAATACATTTTTATAATAAAATATACAATCGAATTTTCATGAAAACCAATTCATGAGAGGTTCAAAGGTGGCAGGTTCATTCGTCACCATTTCCCATATAGATATTTACATAGGAAATGGGATATTTGATCTTTGCATGTGAATATTATATATACAAATGTGTATTTGAATACATTTATTACTACTATAAATGTCATACATAACCCACATGATTGACGATTTAAAGGCCTTTGATATTATATAAAATCGCTATGATAGAATATTTTCATTTATTAAAATATTAAATTTAAAATCCTTCTTAATAATGGAAACGTTTCCAATTCTGCGACATGTCCGATTGTATTAATTTTCGTATAAAACCCCCTAATCCCGTTTTCCGCATTAGCAAATTCGTCTATTCGGTAAGGGTTTAATTTCTATTCCCGTCCAATTAATCACTGTAGGGTTTTCAGTTTGTCTTCACGCTGAAAACTTAAATGAACATCTGAAGAATCCAACTGAGCGAATATAAAAAAAATAACATTAATGAACAGTTTGCCGAGGAAATTAAAAATCCCATTCGAGAAACCCATTACGAAAGAACAACGAGTTAAATAAATAAAAACAACAAGTGTCTCCTAATGAATATTTGCTCAAATCCCGGCCAATTCATACAAACGATTGATAATATTTGAATCAAAGTAATCTTGAATGCCTCGAGGCTGGGTTATTTTTCAGACTTGGATTTCATAATTTATCATAAGAGAAGAGGAGCAGTGTCACTTAATATGGCTTTGTAATGTCTTCTCTATGGGAACAAAACGCTTTCATAACTAATGAGAAAACCTCAATTTTCCACCAAGAAAGAGATCCTAGGCAATATGCAATTCTAAAAATATAAAATCAACCCTTCTAATTAATGTATATACTTTGAAAACGTTAATTAAATGTGGCTTTCTTTGTATGATGTTAATTATTTTGTAAAATTTCCCAACAACTAAAGCACAATTCTCTAAATAAGTAAACGACTACAGGTTCGTTGTTCCATGGAGGTTTTTGTTGTGTCGAAGTTTGCAACAAAAACGTTACTTGGGCTAATTAAATACACAACCTTGTACTTTAACAATATTAAGGGGATCGTAAAATTGGATTTATCAAATTAATTATTATCAGATTGTCCCACAAGAAAATACAGTAGATACAATAAACTACCAATATAAATATAGTATCATGCTTATTTTGTTTTCATACATTGGAAATTGGTCGTTACTATTGCATATTATACATATACTTCACAAATACGTGGGCTGTGGCTACCTGTAGTCCCTAAAATCTGACACTCGTAAGCAACAAGATTGTTCTTAGAAAAACATCCGAAATAATCATGTAAATTGTTTACATACTGACATATTATTTGTCTTTAAAAATATATCAAGCAAATTTACCATATCAAATGAAAGACGGTGTAAATTTATTAGTAAAGATCGACAAGTGACAGATAAACAGTACGAGCGGTAAAAGCATATGGAACCTTTGGTGACAGATTCATCTTTGTTTCCCATGTTTTTGTTGTCTTTTAAAGTATCATTAGCCTCTCTACATAAAAAATCTCATTGCATTTTATGCTTTAAATGGCGACATTTATATATTATAAATGTAATTTTAATTTTAAAAAATCTGATTCACAGATTTAATAGTATAAGATTATATATTAAATAAAAATATATCTAAGTTCTCTCCGATAAAATATCCCATGACTGTTTTGCATGAATGCAGTTGAATTTTATTTTTACATGTGTAATTTTACTCATAAGCATAGGAACATATTTTTTCATACAGCGCTGTCAACTTATTTATTTATTTCTTCTAGCGTATTATTTGTGATAGCATTTATATAAAAATAATAATCAAATCAACTCAAAAATAAAGTCCATGATGAGAATATTGAATAATAGCCAAATATTTATTATTAATGTGACGCATTTTCTTTCGAACCAATTTCGCTGAGAAACATTCTCAGCTTTCAAGTGTCCTTTTGTGATAGTTTGGGCCACCAAAAGCTTGTTATTGTTGAAAGTTGGCAAACGGTCCATAATAATGAAGCATCTTTTGGCATGAATGTAAATAAATAGCAGAGTGTTTGTGATATTTTTTCAGACTTAGTAACGAGAAACCTTGTATTGCCTGAAGGCGACCACCCACACTATTCTTCTTATACTGAAACACAATATACATATTGATATTATAATCTTTAGTGCAATATTAATGATACAATATCAGAATTGTGTGCCGAATAAACATGACTCGCATATTATTATAACAATATATTGTTTCAATACAAATACATCGAGGATTACACAAAGACCATATTTATTTAGAGGCAAACGATAGTTGAACGCTTCCCTTAGAACCTGTAATCCTATTATCGCTTGCTCCATCTCGATTTCAAGCCAAACCTAAAATTGTTTGCTTTTATACAACGTGATATCATAATCTTGGAATCGAATTGAAAAATAGTTGGTGAAATTCAATCAAGAATAATATCCATAAAACCCAAGTTTAAAAGCGTATAAAATTGAACGGAGTGGCCCTTTTCGATAACTGTGTTAGTTAAACAGATCGCCAAAGGGTTAAATTCAAATAAAAATAAATAAATCTTATTTTAACTTATTATCTGTGTAAAAAACCATCTATACAAATTCGATTTAAAAGTGAATATATAGTAATAAATTTAATTAAATTAAATGCCATTTAATATCCATCAACATTTGGATTGTGTTAACACCTATTAAATGGTTTTTACTCTGATTATCTGAATTATAATAGTGAAACAGGTTAAATTCCAATTCATAAAGATAAAACAAATTTTTCAATACATGTATTTATGACGCTTTAAAAATTTTAATCCCATTTAAAATCCATCAATATAATGATTGTGTTAATATATATATATATATATATATATATATATATATATATATATATATATATATATATATATATATATATATATATATATATATTTATATATATATATATATATATATATATATATATATATATAATAAATTTTCTATAAGAGAGTTAATAGTTTAATTGAGTTTAAAGTTCAGGTGTCATTGGTTAAAAAAAATTTTATTTATTGACATTATTATACTTATTATATATATATATATATATATATATATATATATATACATATAGAATAAATGGTCAATAAATAAATATTTTTTTAACCAATGACACCTGAACTTTAAACTCAATGAAACTATTAACTCTCTTATAGAAAATTTATTATATATATATATACTCTATTATAGAAAATTTATTTATTGATTTACTGATTATGATACAAATGTTGATTTACATGCCAATTTGTACTGAATCCCCTCAGACATGAACACCATTAATCATACTTAAACTATTGTTAGCAAACGTTATCAAACCAATTTGTAACTGTTTCCAATTTAACTGAAAATATCAATCCTTCGCTTTATCACGTGTGAATAAAAGGCATGAAACAAAACGATAAAAGCGTTCAAAGGTATATATTTTTTTCAGAAAATGGATGGATTTTTGGGCATCAAAAGATAGCATCTACGTGGAAATATATAAATATAGGTATTTTTATTGGTCATTACTCACAGGATATTCAACTTAATTAATGTCACATTTATACCGTAAATAATGATAAAAATATCATCTTATTGTATGTATATTAATTTTGTAAATTTAATTATGTAGATATTATCAATGAATGTGTCCATTTCAGGTCGTTACCATCGCCACGTACATGCAACGAAACAATTCTCTTAATTAACACGATCAATAATGTGATAATACAAGTCCCTGAAAATACTCACGACTCTCATAACAAAGCCAATTTCAGAAGAGGGAAAGGAAAATGAAGATGATGAAAAAATATATCCCGAGGCTACCTTTTATTGGTTGCTCCATTTGAATTACAATAAATCAGATATTTATTTCATTGATAAACAAATACATTTATGAATAAGCGACATCATTACTCACAATGACAATTTTCCATAATTTGTTATATCTTATTTTGATATACCTACTGAAGTATCTTCTTAAAAAAAGTCAATTTAAAAAGCACGAAAATAGAATCTTGCTCTATGTTTTATTTCGTACATTTGTTGTATTTCATTTTCATGTTATAAATTTTATATTTTAGAGGGGTTTGCATTGAATTGAATCCAGATAGTTTCCTTAGTGTCTTTGGTATGAAATTTCATCTAATATATTATACATGATGGACTTGAATTATGTAACTGAGAATGTTTTATGGGATGGTAGAGTATTGCATGAATAGGTGAAAAAATAACTAAAATATTTTTGTATTATTATTATATTTAAAAATTAAAATTTTTTTATAAATATTAATAGTGCTTTTGGAATCGAGTTTGGGCCACAATCTTGGAATCAAAATGTTTTAATATTTAATATTTTTCGCTTATATTTGCCAGTAAAATATTCTCAATTAATTCAAGTGCACCTTTATAATCTATTTTAATTCTCATCCATAAAGGAAAATCCTGTCTAATTTATAAAATTAATAACAAAATGATGAATAAAACAATTGTACGAAATAAAACATAGTGCTAGATTTTATTTTTATGTTTTTTTAAATAGATTTTTTAATAATTTGAAGAGTTATTATAATTCGTCTTTCTACGTACATTCTCGTTATCTATTCATTTTTGATGATAACTTAACATTTTATTTTTAGGCCATCTTTTTATGTATTAACTATTGATAATTAATAAAGGAAAGAAGCCTGAAAAAAATTGAATTTTTTTTAATTGCTTAAATACGTATACTATTAATAAAGTCAAATTAAAGTGTCCCACACGAGATACTTCAGTAAAACCAATTATGAAAATAACAATGCACCTACATATAATTAATTCCTAGTGGTCACCCGTGCCAAAACTAACCGTACTTGAAAGTAATAATAAAATAATTTTATGACAAAGATGTAACATACACTTTGGATATGCGATTTTGTTTCGACTTCTAGGAAAATGTTTCACATTTCATAGCCACAAAGAATTCTCATTTATTTTATCCGCTGTGTCCAATACGTCATTAAACTCCTTTTGAAGAAATATTGTATAAAGAATAATGGGATTCCCTCCAGGATTAGAACCTAACGATGTCCTGGAGCAATTTCGATGCAGATTTTTCAATCGGAAAAACGTTTCATGTCAGCTTTTTTTTATATTATTATTCAAGCAATTAATGCATCGACCGAAACTCGACGACTTTCGGACGTGTTCAAGTAGTATTGCAAAATAATATTTTATTATATTCCTAATAAATGTGAGTCAACCCATTTATTATTTATTGAAAATCAATGTTGAGAAGAATGAGAAAACTCCATTTTTCTTATGACAAATTAATTTTCCCACATGAATGCATTCACACATATAATGATTTATCGTTTCCAATTTTTCTATGCTTTATTGGATTCACATTGAAATTAAGAAAAATAAAGCGGGCGTGAATGTTTCATTCAGAATCAATATAAATACTTACGAGTCTTATTTTTAGATAAATTTCAGGTTCGATAAATCAGTCAACCCTTTCCAATGAAAAAGAAACGAACAGATAAAACGAAAGGGTCGCATTATTTATATTATCAATAGACTATTTATTTACACATAAAATTGCCAATTCTGGAAAAACAACAGAGAGGTATTCTTTATGATTTTAACCAATATGAAAATACAATTCGACCGATAAACGGGAATTTTCGGGGTAAGCTTGCGTCAATTTCAGTTGAAGAATATTTCAGCTAGTTCCATAATTCACCCCATAAACTTTCACAGGGAATTGATCGAGCCCTTTTTCACCCAAATCCCCAAAGATAAACATCCTGAAGTTTTTGAAAAGCTCCAAAGAGTTCTTTATTAATTTACAACCCTGTCATGTCTCCTACACTTCTTCTTTATCCGACAATCTGTTTGTTTCGGAAAAAAATAAATCAATATAATAATTTAGATCATACGGGGAAAGTTTTTATTCGTTATTTAATTATTATTCTAGCCATTATCATAAATACGCATGGATTTTTCTCGGCTGAAAAACTTCACACACTATATCATATTTATATAATATATTTTATTTATATTGAATTAGTTTAGTAGGGACTAATTTCCATTGTGAGAATAGTTGGTCTATAGTGGATATTAGCCTCGGCCACATCTAACTAACTGGTATTGGTCTAGTAATTGTTCTATGTGGTCTTCTGGTCTACAGAGTCTCCCCTGAGGATGTCGCGGATTCAATGCCTCCCTCTATTAATTCAACCCTTCAACCCCCATATTTGACGTTGGCTTACTTCCACCAACAATACTAACCAATTTCACCTGTCATCGTTCATATATCTATCTATTTTGCATCTTAATATAATATATATATAAGCAACAAAAATAATTTATTTACTTAGATTAGATGTGAAGTCATAAAATATCATAAAAATATTCTTAGTTATATAAATTAAAATTAGAAGCCGATAAACAATTTGCATTAAGAAGTATATTTTTCAATCATAATAATATGACTTAATAATAATTAAAAATTGCCTCTATCCAGCATAAACTGTAATTTGAAAATTGCTTATTCATAAAAATCACATTTTTCAATACAATGCTTATGAGTGATCCTAAAAATAGTGTTTATATGGAATGTAGATTTACCTTTATAGAAAATCCTTTGTGTTATTTTATATATATATTATATATATATATATACTATATATATATATATATATATATATATATGTATATAGATAGGTACTTGTAAAAGGTAATGTGTGAAATGTTCACATATGTCTTCCTTTGAAACACATCTCAATAGACAATGGGTATTCATAGTGAAAATGCGTACTGAAAAGACAATGGGTAGGTTTTGTTGCTCGTCATACGATCTTTGAGTTCGAGAACAGTTTGTTCCCCTTTGGAAGTTTCAGGTTCGAATTGCAGGAACTTTGAGATTGTACGCTTAAAATCATTCATTATAACGGCTTAGTTAATTTTTTAATAAGGGTGCGCGTTAATATTCAGCATGTAGACTTAATAAGATTTGTATCCAACGAGTCTTTTAGGTAAATACATAATTCAAGCGGGTGTTCTTACACAGTGCTTGAAATATAAAACCGTAGTACCCGGAACCTTTTCCTCTAATAAATGTGGTAATTTAGCAGCAAGCACATCCTGTCACTTGGGAGGTTTATCCTAACACAATCAAGTTAATGAGTTGTCTGTACTTTGTGAAAGGACATGCGACAATTAGTTGTCTCTTATCGCAAATTATGAATTAGGATCAGCAAATTACCAAATTAGACCAGCTCTTGCCCAAGAGACACGTCAATTACCTGCATTTCCGATTAGATTATTACGAGGGTGCCAATTGAGAAAGGGATTCATATTTAATATTCATACAGGTTGAATAATTTCATCAATGTCAAATTCAATTAAATGTACCTATGCAGACTGCACACTAAAATCTAGATGATGGAAAAAAAACAGTATGTGATGTGAATAATAAATATTTATTAAAGTGCAAGAATTTTGTATAGAAACGTGCTCTAAAATCACCGTCCAATATAAAATATTAAAGAAATTTAAAAAATTAAATACAACATATTTAAACGATTTTGAGTTGCAAAGATGAATTTGTAAATGTTTTTTTATTACTTTATCTACTGCCAAAACGCACTTCCAATCAACACTATTTCAGGAAAAAAAACAATATCTAAGTCAATTTTATATTTTTAGATCTTTAAGTTTGTTAAAATAGAAGTATTTTTATAATTGTGTTATATTTGGAAAGATAAAAGAAGTCATTGACTTATACTACATTGTAAATTATTCAAATATATACCATAAATTTATAGTTCTGTTAAGACTCTGACTTTTCCACTAATTCGCCATTATCTCAAAACTATGAAATATGACTTAGTGCATTTTGGCAGTATACCCTCGATATATGAATTTATGATTGTGTTGACTTCTGGGTGGAATACCATATAAAAGATTTAGATAAAAGTAATTTCAACATTATTATTTATGGAGTATACTTTTAACTACTAATGGATTCATAGGAATTCATTGAAATTGCTTCATTATAACAAGAAAATGTACTGCGTTAATTAATTCTTCCGTTTTTAATAATGGAGAAAGTAATTTATATGTAATAATGTCGTAACAATAGAAGGTAACTTTTTTCAATAACAATTAAATAAATAACAAACAATATGAGATTTTTTGTTTGCAATACGCAAAATCTCTTAATGAACTGCAGAACAAAAGATATTACACTTATTTTAAACCTTACATTTTTTTCATTCATCAAGGAATTTTGGAGTCCTATGATGAGTCCTAGGATCTTATAAAAATTATTAATAAAAAGGAAATAAGCAAGCTTAAGATAAATTATTATTAGTTATTATGCCGTATTTCTATATAAGGTGGATTCACTATCACTTTTAGATAAACTATCACAAAAATATGTAGAAATTAATACTAAATTCTTTTAAAAAAAATTTACTAATTAAAATATAATGAATGCTTTGGGAATAGAGTTTGGGCCACCATCTTGGAATCAACTGTTTCTGTGAAGTATTTAGTAATTAATTTATCGTGTGTATTGTGTCTTTTATATACGTAATTAATATTTTTAATAAATAATAAAAGTAGTTCTTTTTAATATTATTTTTTCCCTACCAGCCATTAATTTTGTCAGTTAATTTAGGTCCACCCTGTATATTTTATAAGATGAAATATTGTACTAACAAGTAACAAGACATTTAACGATTACATACAAATTTTTAAACAGACCTATGGAGAGTTTATGGACAAAAGTAATTTTACAGTAAAGAAGCGTATTCGGTTATCCGACCTTATTGTATTCAACCCCTCAATTTATGTATTATGTGTGTTTTTTTATATTCAAGTCCACCCTGTACAGTTTAAATTCCCCTCGAATACAAAGCTCTATTGCTATTATTTTATTATATGTATATTCTAAGAGAAGATCACAAAATCGTCCAAAGATAGGGAAAGTGTCATTTCCGAACAGGAAAAAGTCCCTGTCCGTTTTTCGTCCCGAGAGAATGCAAATGACATTTTTCATCGGAAAATATTTTCTTACCAAACCAAAAATAAACATTTTGAGCCTCGCTCATCAAAAAGACGAAGATCCGATCAAGCTTGGCAAATTTATATTATATTAAACATTGCTCTTGCTTGTCCACGGATGTATGGAGTATGGAGATGACTCCTTTTTCAAGATATGATAAGTCAAAGACGATTCAGCCTCAGCAAAGGTCTTATCTTAGCTCATCATCGAAACTACCCCTATGAAAAGGAACGGGGGATGAACAGGAAACAACTAAGCCTTTAATATTCCATCTAAGCTACGAACCACCATTTCCTTACTTTACACACAACACTAAAACTACACATATTCAGACATGATTAATGCCTACCTTACATTATTAATTTATTATGCGTATTGTTTATATTAATTAACTCTATCCTACATAATAAATCATCACTCAAATGTAGAACATTTTGTGTATTAGAACTAAAAACATATACATACATATAAATAAGTTACATAATATTTAAAAAGTAAACATAATATTACTCTAGTTCTTTAATATAATAGTGTAATGGGAGAGTGTTAGTGAGTCGTGCTATAACTGTTAGTATTAGTGCGTATAGGAACAGACTAGAGCTTAGCATACGCACTTTCATTACACTATTTTATTGAATACGGTCGAAAATTCAATAATAAATAATAGTTATTATTATGATTGAACTGATTGCAATTTTTGATTTTAAATGAATTATTATTTCGTGATTTAAATCGATTAGAAGTTCTGGGAGACACGGGTTCGATTCCCACACAAGGTATAATATTTGATTTATTTTAGATTATTTAAGTATATTGAATTATTATGCATTTGTGTGTTCTTATTTGTCTTTTTCCTTAATTTTTTTTATTATTATTTACGCCCCGAGGAGCTTTCTTTGAGAGATTTTTTTTATACAAAACGTGTTAATTGTCTGTCGGTGATCTTAACTATTACTAGTTACACAGGTCACCGACTTAATAATCAGTATTTAACTTACAATACAGGAAATCAGAGTAAACCTGGATCAAGATGATCGATCGAGATTTTATTAATATTATTTCCGATCTCTCAGTCCAGTCAGTAATAACCAATCAAATCAATTTAAATTATCATATATTTAATATAATTATTGTATACTATGTATGTATGTTTATTGAATAAAAAAAATAACAAAATATTAAAGAATTGTAAATATTCATCAAAATAATCTATTAGCTATTTTTTATGCCTATACTCAATGCGACATATTAAAAACAATATTTATTTCAACCAACACATCAATTATTAAAAAATCTCACTATTATAGCGCCTACTAGACAGCGCAGATATGTATTTATGCACTTCCAGCCGGCCGCTAACAGCTACCGCGAACAGCTACCGCGGAACAGCTCCCTGATTCCGCGTCCTTGTACTGTGACACGGGTTTCGGATGAGATGCTCGCAACACGCGTCGCTGCTTTGTATACTTAACCTCCAAATAAACACACTGGCCAGTGACTCCATCTTTCATTTCTCAACACTCACTCCTGCACTGATACATCGGACCAACAATCATGGGGGCAACTACCCGTTCCCCATACTATCAATCATTTTTTCTAGTTGCGTGATTCCACAAAAAACTGTCTTTAATTTTACGTTTAATGAATTATATCGATGCCTCAATATTGTTATTAATTGAAACGTTCATATCAATTTTATCTGTATTGTATTCAGAGTATTAATTGTGGGTATTAGTCAGGCGTCAATTTGTCATATTTAAAGCTTCCAAATGTTGACTATACAAAGCCAGTTAATTTGCATTTGACTATTGATATTTGTCTAAAACTGTGTCAAATTATGCACAGCTGAAACCACTTGTTTACATATTGCTCAAAATGTTGTCAACCCCGAATCACTTCACCATTCTATCTGGTAATAGATTTATTAATATATTATTAATTAAAGCTCTTGGTGACGTGTGTGTTGAGTTTTATTAGCTGTGCAAAAACACTCAAAGCAGTTCAAGTCAAACGGGCAATAGAATTCCAAGTCTGGAGAATGTTTCCAAAACTCGATTCATATTCATGAACTGGCCGTTTTCCGACGAAATACCTTGAAAAGCTCATTTCGAGTAGTCAACTTTTTGACGTTTAATTTGCGTTAAGCGCATGTGGAAAGCTCCAACTTTTCGGTTTGTTTTACCCGCAAGCTAATGCCGATTCCGAATGGAAATAAAACACTTCAAACTAGACTTCAAGTGTATTTTATTTGAATTTTACAGGTATACAAATTTTGCGTCGTAAGTATACATTCATGCATTTGTATGTACATTTATTTTTAACAACATTATCGATGAAGAAACTGTTGATTTCAGCTGAAAAAAGCCACAGTTGAGAATACAAAGGCTGCAATCATCGCTACGAAAGAAGGAGGACTGCAAGTACTGCATCCTTGTTGTAATTCTGCTAGGCTTTCTGTGGAAAAAAAAACACAATAATTAAATAAAATATTATTCCTTTGAGACGTGAGTGGATATTAAAATATCAATTCCGAGGAAATTTTGAAGGTTTCAGGAACATCATTTGATCATTTCCCTATTAATTAATAACACATTAAATTATTTCCCCTCCGAGCCTTATGATGGAAATATTCTTTGATGAAGACTAAAGTTACAAATTGCACGATATATTCCATAATGACAAGGTATTTTAATAATATTAATTATTCACTTAATAAAAAAAATAACAAAGAAACCGGGAAGTTTACATTTAGACTCTATAAAATAAAAGCAACATTTCCCGCAGACACTTAAAAAAAAAAACGACTTTATTAGAATGGCCATGACGCTTTCTCAAATAACATCCATATTTCATACAAATAACTGCCATTCCAACTCGATGTGGCAATTTTTTTCATATACTTAACTCTACATTTTTATATTCATTAATAGCTGAATATCATTTACCTATATTAGTGTATAAGATAATATTTACACACTTGCCTTAAATGAAAGAGAATAAATTTAAAGTGATTCAGGCCAAACCCCAATAACATCCATCACCTGTTTTGTACTGAAAATAGGTAACGCCTGAAACCTTTTTCAGACGACTGTTTAATTAATTTTTAAGTTGATGTGGATATACTCTCATAATAAGTACAAAGGCAACATATTTAGGGGTTAATAGTATAAGTTTGTAAGCTTTTTAATATGCAATGTGTGGGCACTTGACTTATTCAAGATGTGGCCTGAATAATCACACAAAGGCGTAATGAATACAATACTTTTCCATAAAATACAATACGTCTTTCAAACGTCGTCAAACAAATTGTACGTATTATTTTTATGTGTGATATTTCTTTGAACAAAGATTAATTTTAATAATTCTGAAAATCAAAACATCCATTAACTAACTTAGGGGTTATTCGAACCAATAATCTTCACTTCAAAGACCGAGAATATTAATAACTACGAGTTCGAAGCCAAAGAACCGACATACGGGTTTCTCCATTAGTTTAACCTAAGCAGAATGTATTTTTTTATTATGAAGATTCATCCACTTTATTTTGAATAATATAACGTGAAAAAATATATATAATATACAAAAAAAAAACAACAAAATACACAGTTGAAATAATTTGACTTTGGAATCGAAATACGAAAAGCGCTGCAAATTCAAAAAGATGTTTAAAAATATTTATTCCAATAACTACTTGTTAATAATTTACTGATTGTCTTCATTATTAATATATTTTATTAAAAATCAAATCTTAACCAATCCAATCCACTGGTTACGAATTATTTATTCGAAGTCAAATAATTTCAACTTTCATACGAAACATCATTAATGACGGAATAATACCAAAAAATTAAATCACTTATTAGATTTAACGTAGCTAACTAGATCTGAAGAACTCGTATCTAAAACCAAGGAAACCATCTCTAAAGCTTGGGATTCCTAGGCATGCGTCGCCGAAAACGTACACCGTAAAGACGGTAATAGTGTTGCTTTGCTGTATTTTTTATTGTTTTTTTGTTAATTAGTGCTTCGCCCGAGGCTTAGACGAGATTTTTTTTTATTATTATTATTAAAAGAAAACAGTCGTCTGGAATACCAGAGAACCTACATCTGATGGAGCTTTTTTGAGAGGGTTTTTATACACAACAATGTGTTAATTCATTGTCTGTCGGTGATCTTAACTATTACTAGTTACACAGGTCACCGACTTAATAATCAGTATTTGTACTGATTTGCTGTATAGTACCTTACAATACAGCAAATCAGAGTAGACCTGGATCAAGACGATCGATTGGGATTTTAATAATATTATTCCAGATCTCCCAGTCGTAATAACCGATCAAATCAATTAAAAAAAATCTTGACCTGAGCGGGATTTGAACCCATGACCACAGTATTTGTAGCCACGCTTCTTATCTCCTGAGCTATTACGCTGGTAACACAAAAAACCGATGATAAGTGTAGCTAAGGGACTGCTATTGCATTAACGGTGTACGTTTACGGTGACGTATGGCTGGGAATCCATTACTTGACTATACTTAACCCGTTAATAGGGAAGGCGTTACGGTATATTTTTTAAATTTATTTATAATATTAAAAAGAATACATACCGTTAATGACATGCACCAGCACAGTGTAGGAGTGTGATCTTGGTAGTTCACAAGTATAATTGCCAGCATCTGAATGAGTCAGTCTGGCCAGTCTAAGAATGCTCTCTGCAGTCCTTCTTGAAGAGTCGGCTTTGGTCCTCACGGAGACTCCGCCCCTAATCACGTCTCTATGAAGGGCTCTTACACCACCATGGAGCCACCATAAAAGACCTTCATCACTCGGCTCACTCAAAGTGGCTTGGTCGGGCAATCTTGCTCCCCTGGCCATACATCTAAGGGACAGGGTAGACCCTGCTTCATAATACTGCTCCCTGAGAGGTGCCCCTAAATCGTCCACGATCATCACCTCAGGAGCAGCTATATTAAAAAAATAATTTATCCTTGATGCTTAATATAGATAATCTTTAATACCAACCATCGACTTTTAAGTGGATCTTGATAACACTGGGTGGATGTGTTGATAGTTGGCACTCATAGAGTCCTTCGTCAGTCTTATTGGCCTCTGTTAGCCTCAGTCTCCAATTTCCAGGGTATCTAAACTGTACGCTGAACCTTGGATCACCTGTATATGCCTGAGAACCCACTGTCAACAGTAGAGGCATCTGTCCTATTCTCTGCCTCACCCATGACACCTAATAATAAAAACATTATAATTCCCCACATTAGACCCAGCCAATAAACTTATATTTATGAAAGTGTCATGCGTTTTCATACATTGGAACATGGTTGACATTACTACACTCGCATATTATAAATATCTATGCTCAAAGTAATGGCTTCCCAGGCATACGTTACCGTAAATACGATAGTAGAGTTACCTAGCAACATTTATGATCAGTTTTTTTGTTAGTTAATGCCTCGTATGAGCCTCGGGTGAGGAACCAATTAACAAAAAAACAGCAGCAAACAAGTACAGCAAAGCAACTCTATTACCGTCTTTATGGTGTACGTTTACGGCGACGCACGCCTAGGAATACCAAGCTTTACACATACACAGGTTGCGACAATCCCTAAAATCCGACAGACAAAATTATATATTTTTTGTCCTTGAATATGTCAAGTAACTTTTAATAACGAACTTTAGCATATTAAGTGAAAGACGGTGTTATTTTATTTGAAAAATAGACAAGTGACAGATAAACAGTACGGGCGGTAAAAGCAGCGCCCCAAGCGATTGTTGTACGAAACCTTTGGTGACAAATTCATCATCGTTTCTCAAGTTTTTGACGTCTTTTAAAATATTATCTTAAAAATATTTAGCATGCACAACCTTATTTAACCTTTTTACATAAGTTCATCTTTTTTCTTCTTAGTTTAATTTATTGTTAATTTTTTTTTCTTTCCTTTTCTTTTTATAATTTTAATTTTAATTAATTGATATAATAATATGTGTATTTATAAGTAAAATAAAATAAAATTATTGGCACCTCTCTATATATAATCATTAAGAATTCAGAATTTAAATTGCACAACCATTCTTATATCCATACTATTTTAACATTCAATCTTTTTATGCATTAAGTGTTGATTTACATTCCGACAACAGCAGCATTTTCAGGGGAAAGGGAGAGCTCATGAAGTCGTATAGTAGCAATTCTGAATATTTGACCGATAATATATTAGACCACTCGGCCGCCGCCCTCCCCCATCCCTTATTCCTGTAACTGCAAGTGAGTGTTATTATCCCCCAATATTGTATACGTCAAACATTCAGCACTGCACGACTGATATATATTGCATATAATATATCACAAAGTTAGCTTGTCTTTGCGCATGTCTTAATTTACAGTCTTGTTCTACAAACATAGTTGAACGTTGCCAGTGGTTAAAACTGTCTGGCTTTTCTTGCACTGCTTGCGATGCTTATTTATTGATCTTGTTTTCCCTGATTCTATGTGATCTCTTTTCTCTACATTTCCTCTTATTCTACCCTCCCATAAGTATGAAAATATATAAGAATTTGCCCGACATAATAATATAAATATTTCTCACCGTCTTATCTCTAAGATAGCTGACCCTGCAGTCCAAATGTGCAGTGTGTCCAGCTTGTACAATAACTGTCGTATTATCCGCAGAAGCGTCTTCAAAATGAGGCCCATGTCTCCTGTCGTGGTCATGAAGCCTTATCTTATTTGTCCAAGGTAGCTGGTTTCGATGACTATGAGCATGTTCCAGAACTTCTGTCTTAGCAGTGTATTGCTTACGATTCGCCAGAATCTCTTCTCTCTTTGTACTAGTCTCTAACTGTTGTTCTTCTAGTTGGGGAACCCTGAACAGCATATTCAAATCAACTGTTTGGTTTCCAAGCTGAAGATATCTTGGCACAAGTGTGGCTGCGACTTGATGGGCGCTAAAATTCTCCTCAGCTTCGAAATCATACTCCCCATCATTTTGAACCTCGTTGTATCTGTTGAGGGATATGTGATTCTCTACAAATATAAATTGAAAACAAATTATTAGTATCACAAATCATATATTCCACTGTGTTACTTATTGGGGTGTATTCTTTTCATGGCCAATGATTTGCAATAAAATATTTTGAATAGAACCTGCATATATTTTTTCGTGTACAAAGAATATGGTTCCCGTCGATTTCGGTCTGTACTGTATTAACAGCTGGAGCTTGATTACCCCTGAGACGAGGCCCTTAACAAAGCATTGCTTTTTCATACAAATCGCTGAAATTTCACCACACCGACCGTTTTTTTAGACTTTCAAATCGCACTAATTTATTGCAGGATACAGCCGGATTTTCAGTTAAATTATTTACACGATAAGATCCCAATTTTATTGCAATTGTGTCAACACATTTTCACACGACGATGTGATAAACGCCATCACAATAGAACAAAGCATTTATTAAGCAGGTGTTAAGTTATAAACCACGTCATTTTCCATTAAGCAAAAATATTTAATTTGTATTCAGGGCTGTTTGAAATTATTAACAATTCTATCAAATTTTAAATTATTTTAATCACCTTTTATCTACGACACTAAAGTCCACCAAAAGATATTCTTATGAAATTGAATACGTCTAGACGAGTTTATGGAAATGTAAGCTTATCATAAGCTTCATCTGCTTATTTCGTTCTGAAGTCCAGCTACGGATATAGCATATTTATTCCATGAAATACGACCACATTGCGATAAAAAATACCCACATGTAAAAAAAGAAGACAGAATAAAAGTCCTCAAACTTTCTTCTTTCAAGTGAAAACACATTAAAGGAGATCCTCTTTCGAGTCATACTCGGCCGTTAATTTTAATCGCTTATGATGAAACTCAATTGAAGACGGACAAGAGGAAGAAGAGAAATTCAGGTCGAAATTAAGTCGACATCTGCTCAAGATCAGTAAAGGTGATTTACGACAAGCCTGGTGCCAGGAAGCTAAATTGTTATCTTTGAAAAATTAGCTTCTTCAATGTAATAAAATAGCGTCTGCCTTCGTCCCGACCTTATTATATATTAAGAACTTTTTACTGAGAATAGTTCCCATAGATTTTTCCTACAAATTTCACCCGATGAATAACGCGTAAAAGCCAGACTAAGCATTTCAGATGGTATTTTGAATGAAATAGTTGCTGGTAGTGTTTTATATAATAAATTTTAAAAAACCTCTATTACCATCAACAGCAGTAATTATAAACAAAGTCCCCTGTTCTAATCGAACCTGTTGTTGTCATTTATCTCTCAAATTGTTAAGTTTGTCTTAATAATTTGTACGAATATACACAATACATATATACAGTCTTAAAAGATTAATAATATTTTTTTTCTCAATGAATTAATGCCAATGGTTAATAAATGATGAGCAAATGTTCTTCAAACACACAAAATATGAGCAACAAAGTGAATAATATAACACTTCCTCAAAGAAGAAAGCTTGCTAAAGGAACCGAGATGCTTTGATTAAGAAGAGCGTTGCATTCCGTTGGCAAATTTATTTATTCGTTTAATCTCACAACGGACAAGTATTGAATAATTCATGGCGTAATTTCACTGTACTATACCGTAGCTACGGAGACTGTCGTAGCATTCTAGCTACGCCGTAGCACCTTTGTAGTAACACCTGTTGCCCATACATCTCATTGGAATATAAACTTTAAGATTTGGATAAAATATAAGAGGATTGATGCACGTTGAAATCAAAGAACCTTTTAATAACTATATTTGTCTTGGCATAATATGGAATCATTGATATCGTTTACTTTGAGAATTTTCATTAAATATGTCGTAAGCACTAAATATTTCATTTAATATAGAGAGTACTAATGGTTGTGTGCTTATATATTTCTTATGGGATTAAACGTAGAAATAAACAGGAAGTCTCTTGAAAGCTGTGTTTAAAAATGTACCTTCTCACGAAGTAAGTCAAAGAGCTTTCGCCTTATCTGCAAAGAAAGTTAAAAATGTCCGAGCTAATTTTTACACCAGTATCTATTTTAAAAACATCCATACATTTTCCGATCAGTTCTTTATTTTAATATGCCAACTATCTATTTAATGAACAAATAACTCACCTGAAGTTACTCTCCACGTTGTTAATTGGACCAGAAGCGAAATCAATGAGAGCGATCGCTTCATATTTTGAAGTCAACTATTCTTCATAAGGCGAACGGCTTCCTTTCATCATTTCGCCGAAGTTCTGAAATGAAAATAATACGATTAAATATCGTTTCAATAAGCTTTATTCTTCATTAAACATGCCGTTTGAATAGTGAAAATTTAAACCAATAATAGACGAGAGATTTGACTCTGGGTTGTATTGAATTTTGCCCCATATTCGGATGACAGTGACTTTGATTATTTATTGAGGACATACGTTTTTGCGTAAGTGCTTTGGGGCGTTAAAGCCAACGTCCGAAGTTTACGTTCAAAGAAAGGGGTGGAAATAGATACCCCTTGCTTCTGAATCAAAACAGGGTTGTAAAATATACACTTTCAAATCCAAACAGAAAAATTAATACAAGCATTGTAGATAATTTGCTTTTTTTTATTTTAGCTGATTTATTAATTATTTAAAAATAATGTTCAGCCCTTAAACGTGTGGGTATAAAAGCAATCCAATGACCCGAATCAAAAAATATTGGAGTAGTATTTTTTGTAAGCACCCTGAAGGAACTTTCAGGAATATATCCCAAGACCGTTCTTTGATTACTAATTAAGGACACTCCGTACATAAATATATCTTTACACAATGACCCTGTTATCTTAATATTGTGATAAAAACAATATAATATTACACTATAATTTACAACATCGTTTGAGTATAAAATACATAAATAAAAAAAGGCTGTTACAAATCATGGCAAAGCCGAATGATATAAAGTGGTCAGGGGTATATAGTAAATAAAATATGGGTTGCAAGTTGTTGGCAACAAGGATAGGACATATAAGAGGGTGAGCTTCCCTAAATATATACAGGTTCTTTGGGGAATGAAAAGCTGCAAAGACCACTTTCTGTCGAATCACTCACCATAAACGAACGATTCAGTTTTCTATGTACTTATATGTATATAAAAAAAATGTTACATTTCGATAGGTTATTATATAAAAATCGTTTTTGAGTTAAATATGCCTTTTTACTCTCTAGCAGTGATACAATAATTAGCTTATTTATAAATGTACCATTGTCTGAAAATAAATTTTAATAATGTCATAATCTTAATTAAATAAAAGCTAATATGGCATATTAATAATTAAAGCCGAACCTATCTGTTTGCACCAAAATATTAATTTAATAATATATTCTTCATCAAATCATCTCTTCCATAATCCTTTCATTAGATTACAACGACTTGGCAACGAATTTGCGCACCTGGATGATCTCTTTTCCACCAATTCGGCCATCTGGGCTTGTGTAGGAGCGACCTTATATGGAGACATATCAATTAGTGCCTCCTACACTTTATATTTATTTTTTCGTTTTATATATATGCATTTATACTTTGCATTTTTTAAACCGTTTTTTTAATTTTGTATTGTCTGTAAAGAAAGCCTTTATGAGCGTTTATATGCAATTAATTAAATAAATAAATTACAATAGCTCAAATATAATAAATGTCAATTTGTATAAACGGTTTTGTGATATTAATCCATTGATTTGTGAGGCAAACATATATATTATTGCATACATACAATGACTCAGGGAAAAAAATGTACTTTGTTACAAATATAGAGATAAATCCAGGCTGAATTAATCATTTTTCGATCAATATTATATTATTATTATTCTTTGGTTCGTAAAAAGTTAAATATAGTAGAAATAATTTTTTTAACATAAATTGCCATAAACGTTGAAATTGTCAAATAAAATCAATTACTTTAATTAATTTGAGGCTTCGATATTCAGGACGAATTGATAAATCAAATGATTTTTTTTTGACGTTTACATAAATACAATGAATAGAGTCAAAGTAATTTATTGAATAGGCTCTCATTTTTTACAGATAAAATAATAATAATTAGCGACTTATTGATTAAATATAAAATTAGTCATTTACCAAATTGAGACCGATTGAGTTTGATTTCACTTATGACGAAATATCGATCGATTGAAAGCAATTAAATCGAGTCATTCTCTTTGAATAATAAATATTGGAGGTCGTTAAATTATTATATTTACACGCGCATATTTCATAATAAATATTTAAAGTTCTTCGCAATTTAAAAAAGTTTTCAATCGAAAAGTTTCCAGACTTTAAGAAAGTTAAATTATGTAAATATGTGGCCTCATTCGTGGAATTTGAAAAAAATATATCAATTTTATAAAATAACTCCCAGATTCAGACTTTGTCTCTAATTAGTTCCATTTGAAACTTTTGAACACTGGTGTAAACTTTCTGAATTTGTCAACCTTCAAAACAATTAACCTGTCAAGACTTCCTGGATGCTTTTTGGACACTGACAAAATACCCACTAAATCACTTATTATTATTAAAATTAAATAGATTACAATAATTATATTGCGAAGATACGATAATTATTTGTGCTTGTAAACATAATAATTTTTGGCACAAGCCAAAACGACTCGTATATCTGAAAATGACTTTATATATTTCATAAATCTCACTCTTGTCTTCTTCCATTCCTTGTTTCATATATCAAGTTAGATTTTCCAAGTACATAACGCTGAATGTTGCATAACCTGAATTGTTTATTTCAAATGAAATTTTAAAATAGGGCTTTTACTTTATATTATAAATACGAGTATCGAAGTGGAACTGAGTAATATTTGATACTGGACCAAACATAGTCACTATATATGATGAAGGACATGTCAACCCCATCATCAATCATCCGAAATACAGTAACTTTTATAATAATAACCTTTCACCTATACAGAAGAAAATTAAGTCGTAATTAATAAATGGGGTAGTCATTACGGCTATATAAAAAAAATATCGACCAGGAAATTGAAAAAAAGGGGTATTTGGCATGCGTGTTTGGACAATATTAACATTTCGAATACAAACAGTCGTCTAAAAAATATATACATACATAGATTAGTTATTAAGCAAAGAATAATGGAAATATATTTTGATAAGGTAATATGTGACCCAATGTATATCAATCAAGTTGTTATATACTTTATTTATTTATTTATTTTCATATAAACACTCATAAGAGCTTTTTTATAGATAATAATAAAAAAGGTTTAACTAACAATGCAAAGTACATATATAAAAATAGTATTATCAAAAGATGTATGTATAAATAGAATGTACATATGAATATAAAATAAATTAAAGTAAAGTGTAGGAAGCAATCATTTATACGTATGTTACTATGGCCCTGTAGTTGGCAGAATTTGTGGAAAAGAGATCACCCATGTGCACAAATTAAGTAAATAAATTAATGTATTAAAGAAAACAAAATGCTAGAAATTGATTCAGATTGGTATACGTTCAATTAATTAAGAGGGGTGAAATTGTGATTATTATTCATATTAAAAAATATATTTTATTTATAAGTTATAAGTTATTTTTAATAAATCACATTTTACAATTTAAAATTAATCTAGCCTAATCAAAAATAAATATATTTTGCCTACAAAACCTAATAAATTTCAGTATAAACGTAGGGAACGGTAGTACACGTCTACGACAGTATATATCCTAAGAAGCTACGTGCTACGACGATATCGTAGCACACACTTAAAAATATTATTAAATGATTAATTAAAAAATAGTATATAATTTTTTTATGTATTAGAATTTTTTTCATATATTTATTTAAATTATTTGATATTTTTTTCTATTGAAATGATTAAATTTGGTTTAATTAAATATATAATAATATATAAAACATATTAAAACAGCTAATTCAAAAATAGAGAGTCATTTTATTATTTAAAATTTTCCAATTGAATGGAATACTTAAAGTACGGACGTGCTGAAAATACTGAAAGCTTTATATTTCAGTGAACTTTTCCACTTCCTTTCTGAACAAAGGACTTTTTTTCATAAATCTTATTATTAAAAAAGTCACGTATGCGTATTAATAATATGCGTTTTGCACATTATTTTAATAAAATATTAACAGCGCGCTTCAAAACCTAAACAAACTTTTGTATGGTTGATTTAATTTTCAGGTTGAAAAAGCTTCCGTGTAATAATAACACGTAAGCTTTGTGTGTGAGAGCGTTTGATAAAAGTATTTAAAAAAAAAACACAAATGGAGTGCGATTTTTCAAAGAATAATCTTTGTGCGGTAATTTTGTATCTGGAATAAAAATTTTCACGACACTCTCTTTTTGAGTGAATCATTTGTCAGTCGTTAATGAAAGTCAAAGAGGGGTCGAAAAAAGAATGAATCCTGAAAGCAATTCTTTGGCGAAAAACTAAAATCCCCAACCGTGTTCGTTACGTAATGTATACGGCTAAGCATATTTGCACAATGAGTTTTCTCACTTTTTGTGATGAGGCTTTTATGTACAAAAAGGAGACAATATAGGTTATAATAAAATTTGGAAAAGATTTTATTGTATATTTCAGAGAAAGATAATATAATCAAACTAATTGCATTTTATCATATTAATGATATTCTCTTCTCTATTATGGAAAACAGTCCTAACTAAATTTCCAACAGCTCACTGAACATACAATTTTCATTATTTTTTAATATAAAATTTTATAAAAAATTTCCTCATAATTAGTACCAATAGAATCGAGGAAATATACTATTTAATTCCTTGATTCATAAAAAGTGAAAAAAGTCTCCAGAGAACTATCGATTTTTTCCTGTAAAAAATATTATTAAGATTAAGATTGCTTAAGCGGAATTTCATATGTTTTACTCTTACTTATGAATAAAAAATAGTTATTTAGGAGTCATATTTATTCGGAATAAATTATTCTTACTGGCGTAAATAAATATGATAACTACTAACGTGTAACTTTATTTATTATCAAAAATTAAAATAATATATTAGCCCCCAACTATAAATATTGATTTATTTAAAACAAATACACTGATTCAAAGACTTGTCGAAAAACCTTAGACTTATAGACAAATTAAAATTCAAATGAAAACAGTGGAATTTGATTTCTTTAATTTTTTTTTTAAATAAAAATTAAATTACATCAAGCAAATGGTGTTACTCTTAATTATAATATATTTACATATTCTGATTATAAGTCCATTCTGTATAAAAAACACATACATACAAACTATAATACAAACATATATTATATGAAATAAATTATAATATTTATCATTATAACAATATAGCATACCTCGGCTTTTCTAATATTATTCAACTTTATATGAAGAAAACTACACATAAATTATCGATCTATATAAAACTGTCTATTTGCACCTTTTATAACACTTAAACTTAACTTTTTATCTAAATGAACTTTTGTTCGTGATACTTTTTAAGGAATGTTTCAGGAACACGTCCAAATGCTACGACTGCCTGAAAGCAACTGAAGCTTCAGGCATACAAAAACCACAATGATGGCAACTAAAAATATGTAACTGACAATTGTAAAATACTGAATAAAAATAATATTCACATTCGAATACGTCGGTTTTTGTTTATGAATTATTAATAAACATTCGTCATATTTATATTTGGGAACGGACAGATGTACTGAATTAAATATTTATGAATCAAAATTCGACTGGAACGAGACGGGATATTTTTCAGTCCGAAACTACACATTAATATGAAATCACGTCTATTTACAATCGGAATTTTATTACAAAGTATTTATAGACATTTTAATAAAATACAATAGGTAAAGGGAAATTACTTATTTATATATGAAAAAAATCATTTACAATTGAAAAAAACACTGATATTATATTTTTTTATGCGTGTACTGTTGTGACCCATTTAAGACACACACAGAGGCACACTTATTTACTGAAAACGGTTGTGATTACTAATATCGTAAAATAAATTTATATCTTGTGGTTTGGGTAATCTTCCATGTTAAAAGCTTAACATTTGCTCTTAAAATACATATGTTTTTTTTGGCCCTATATATTATTATCATATGCTCAAATATTTTTTGATCATTGATATATTTAATTATTACAATTACAGAATTCACCAACAGAGAGGCTCTGAACGACTTAATAAACGCCTCAGTATTCACCCAACAATGCAGGAAATCAGAGTAAACCTGGATTTAATTATGATTATTATTATTACAGATATCCCAATGGGAATCGATTTTTTATTTATATTTATTGAACATCAAATCAGTAGTGTAAGTCTTTTGTAAATATATCGAATCACTTTCAAGATAATTGAATTGAATTGTCAGTGTAAAAACGGTTTTTTTATATTTAATCCAGCACATATTTCGTCTAAGGCTTTATTTTTTAGTGTCGCGAGGCGTTTTTGTGACATCAAAAAAATATCATCACGTTCCAGTGAAAAGCTTTAACAGAAACGGTTAAATATTTTCCCCTCGCACAGAATGTCGGGAATAAAAAAAACATAATAATAAGACAATGTATTCCAGTAGTGGAATTATCGATTGGAGTGTTGTGATGTGAAATTGCAGTGTTTTAAAATACAAAAGTAAAATACTTTGTCTTCTCCCATAAGAATGACATGCCACTGTCTCGTTTGTTACAAACACTTGCATTTAACCACTAAAACATGTTACGGTGAATCGCCTAAATATTATGAAATACCCCTGATTTGTTAAGCAATCAATCAAACGATGGATAAATATCCCTTCTGAAAAATGTCTCAATACAATATTAATCACAAAGAGTGGAATTGTTTGAGCGTTTCAATCAATCAACGGTATTTATTCAGGATAATCAAATAAACGGTACATTTCCATTACTTTAATAAAAATATACATATTAATTGTGTTATACGGTTATTGCGGTCTGTGTCGTGAAAATATGCACACGAAATATCCCTCTCATATTAGATTTTTTTATTTGAGGGGATTTTTAATTAAAATTCTTAATATTTATAATATTTTCAGCGGAATTTCCACAACGTATCCATTAGTCGTGTGTTCTTCCGCAATACTGTAAAGTT